>BOPP01000127.1:2277033-2294730 GCA_017312745.1 Gryllus bimaculatus | reverse complement strand
CGTGCCCACCCCCACCCCCCAAACCCCGCACGGCCCGACCGCCTGCGACAGCGCATGTAGCTACGAGTGTAGAACTGAAGCTCCCCACAGCGGGAATCAACTAGTTGCTAATTTCGGCTAGGGATGCGACATCAAAACATTAATGTTTTCAAAACTTCCATATTTTTGTAGAAACATCGATTATTTTAAATATCAATGTATTAACATCGATGTTTTGTCATCGATGTTTTTTTTTCTTTTCTAATGTTTTGTTTCTGAATGAAAAGATCCGACGATCACAATACTGTAAAAGTTAAAACACGTAATAATAACTGATATTAACACTGTTAGTTCATGTTTTGGAATCGAAGGAACACTGGAGACTTGTACTATCTCCATCGACCAAACTCTTTAGCCCGAGATGACCTCCCTGTCATCATATTTCCTCTTTTTTCATACTCATTACGCACAATGAAATATGGTCAATAAATATAGTGTGGGCGTAGGGTCTGTCTCTTCTTCTCGTACCCTTATACGGTGAATTGATAAACCCGAATATAGTCAAATTAAATTTTAATGCACACGAATTTAATGTTAGATGTCACAAAAGCAGGTCGAAAAACATTGATGTTGTAAAAAAGCAATGTTTTTAATCGATGTATTTCGAACATCGATGTTTGCTAAAATGGACGTGTTATTATCGATGTCGCGTCACTAATTCCGGCGTTGTGAAAATATTCAACAGCGGGTAAATACAAGTAGCTGGTGGAAGCTGTCGTCTGGCTAGATCAGAATTCTGGAGGTCGACAGCTCTGATCAGTCGTCGATAGAGAAAAAAGAGAGAAAGAGAGAGAGAGAGGGGGAGAAATAAAAAGTAAAGAGAGATAGGGAGAAAAAATAAAAAGAGAAATAGAGAAAAAGAAAGAAAAAGATACTTCCGCATCCCCATTTTACATACTTCTACGAACTCTTCGGAAGAACTACATGGAAGTGGATGTCAGCGAAAACCCATTGCGGCACAGATGGATGTTTTTACCCTGGCCGTGATACAACCAGTTACAATTGCAACCGCATTATTCAGAACCAAAACTTATTCACTCTTCAATGACGAACTCACTCTCAGATGAAATCACAAGATTAGCGATACCGTAACTACAACTAGTTGTAAACGTGTTATCAATGTCATATTGCGATGTTCCCACTAGCTAAACAACTTAAACACAAACCGAGGCCCTCTTAAGCTGTTTACGTCATGGCATGTTTACATGTTCGTGAAGTCGAGTGCGAGCATACCAATTGATAGCATGGATATCATAGAAAATAGTAGCATTTGACAGCTGACTCTGGTGTTCGTTTAGAAAGCATGGCATAGTCCAGAATAACAGGACAACGCTGTTACCTCGATAAAAGATTTATCGGTAGAAGAAAATTAGTTAAAAAGTTAACTGTTCATGTGGTGATACCGGTCACGCAAGTATCAGCAACTTGCCAAATAACTGAAACGAAATAATCTTTCTTTGTGGACTCGAATTGTGTATCTTGGCACTCACCAGTTCATTACTTCCTCTAGTAGTTTTCTTTCTTTAAGTGATTTCAAAGAGTTTTCAAACCAGAACACCGATAGTCCTCAAGTCCAATAAACGTCCTCAAATCTTTCGGCTTAACGAATGTTTTTTGTTTTACTAATATCAATTGTTTTTGCGAAAATGTTACCGAATAAGTTATGTACTTAGACGCTGTTGTCACATTTGGTCGTAGAGTTTGCAAGTTCTGTTCTATTTTAGCAGGTAGCAAATAGTCTCAGGATTTATTCAAAAATTTCAGATGTTCGTATCTGTTATTTTCGACACATACGACTGTGGCTTTGATTTCAGACAAAATTAATGATTGTTTTGTCTCTTTTTCGGAGAAATTGCCGAGTTGTAAGTTCCAATTTGGAGCTTTACAAACGTGTCTTTGGTTTCTTGACTTAAAATGTTTTCGCTAGTCAGTTAAGTTTACTTCGAATTCAGGTTGTCATTGGTTTTAAGGTATTTCGAACACATCACTTCAACACATACAGTTTTGTACGTCATGCACTCTTATATTTGGTTCCGTTCCCTGCGTCACCAAACTACCTAGTAAACAAGTTGGAATGATTCATCACTCCTTTTAACATATTTTAACATGTCATTGCTATAAAATTGAACGAACACTTCACGCTGGGAGCAAATCTGCGAACGCTTTACTCGAATACTTTTTAAGTACGAATAGAGAACTTACGAAAAAATAAACACGCAAAGCGACGCATATGTACGATTTGTAAAACTGCACTTTGATGCAAAATATAAAAGGTTACTGAAACGACTAAATTATGGTAGTAAAAAGACGAAAACTGAAACGCCCAATTGTGGCTGGTTAACAGGTATGTGCAAAACTAATTAGCAGCGAATAGTTCTCACGAAAATAGAAAATATATAGATATTGAACTGATTAACATGTCGCACAAAGAAATGCGAAATGTCTGACAAAAATGCAGGATGTATTGCTGTTTCAGCACAATCATAGTACGAAATTATACATATTTGGAGCTCAAAAACGCATTTAAAATTATGTGGTAAGTTGACGATCTGTTAACGGACAGTTTGGATAGAGAACATAAGTCTTCAAACGGATTACACTTGTTAAATAATCACTTTCCACATGACAGTTCTGCTCTGCGTTCTTGTTAGCGCTTAGAAGTTGAGAGATTGGTCGTTCTTTTCTGTACCCGAATTCACATAAAGAGTCATTTGAAATAAGAAATGTAATATTAGAATATTGAAGTAAAAATATGTTTAGTTTTAAAAATAATTAAATGATGACTTATATTTCAAAACTATAATGAAAAAGTTTAATATCGTGATTTGAAATATATAATGTCTCGTATTAAACTAGCTCTTCTCGAAAAATAGGTGTTTTGGAGTCTCATCATTTTTTCGATACGGTTAAGTCGTGTACCACACTGCAAGATTTAATACTATGTAGCTTGCCACTTCCTTCTTTCTAGTTAATATCCACATGGAGACAACACGTGACTAGAGTTTGGCTGGTCGCGCGCAATGCATTTCAGTCAGCTCATGAAGATATTTCAAAAGATAGGCTTTTTGGAACTCGAATTGCAAGTATCCTCGCAGATAAGGTAGGATACAGTGACATGTCCCTTTATAACGATTATGCTCTCTTCTTCAAGTACTGCACGTGAATACTGTATATAAAATATGTGACCTAACGACATTGCCCCACAAACTGGAGGCATGTGTTGTACATATTAGCTATGAAAGCGACTAACACTCATTTAAATCGTTCAATTTTTTCCCCCAACAAGTGCTTTTAAAGCGAAATTAGAATATTTTTGCGATGAACGCAAAATGATTGAGATATCCATAGAAAATACTTTTTTTAAGTACCTTTACAAATAGATGATTAGAAAAAAAGAGGAATAATCTCTGAATTTTGATTCAGTTGTACAAATATTCCAACGGGAATAGGTTTGATATTGATATCATATCGTCCGTTCTATTCATTTCAAAAACCAATTCCATATATTTTATAACGGTATTTGTAGCAATACTATCGTTAAAATAAATGCTTATGATCATATAAGAGTATTTTTATAGTTAAACTTAAAAATATAATTAAAATTGGAATACGACTTACTTGAGACTTTCTATTCCCGATTTATGAAGAAAAATATAGAAGCTAGAAAATTGAAGCGATATCTAGTTATTCTTTTAACAAAAGTTAATAAAATTAATAATTAAAAAATAATGCGTCTATCAGAGACAGAGTATTTATGGTTGGGCAGACATGGCACGTACCATGGACGCCACTCTCAAGGGCACTATTGAGAGTTAGCCCGCTAAAACAAAAATTTTTAAAATAATTTCAAGTATAGGGCATGAATTCTATGGTTGCTATGGGCGCCTGTATACCTGGATACGCCTCCGTGTGTATCTATTCGTTCGCGTTGGTTTTGTCGCCCGCTCATCCGCCTGCCAGTCGCTCGAAGTCCTCCTTCGCACAGAGTCGCTTTGTCGCCCCGCCGCTCATCCCAAGGCCAGTGTTCCGCTCATTAACTAACCTCCGAGCCGACTCTCGACCGGCCCCGCACGCGCCTCCGCCACGCCCCCGCGCGCTCGCCAGTCATTTGTTGGCGGCGCTGGCCGCGCGCGAGAGTGAAGCCGGCCGTTCGGAAGACCAGAAAAGACCGCCCGCCATTGCTCCCCCGCTCGCTCACGGATGAGCGCGCGCGCTCGCGCTCCCTGCTCGCTCCAGCTCACTTGCCCCTTCACGCCCCGCACGAGACAAAAGCGGCAGGAGGAATGCTGGGCAGCGGGTGTGAGCGCGCCAAGTGCACGCAGGAATGCAAATGTCGGGTATAGGCACAAGTAACAAACAGGCCGCAGCGTTCGGTTGAGTATTCATGCGTTTTAATTTTTTTTTACTGCTAACGAGTAGTTCTCGAGTCAATAATTCGCTCAGAGTTTTGTGTATTTCTAATCTCTTAGAATACTTAATCCCATTACATCATTCTCTACAAATTGTTCGGCGCAGTTCGGTGGCTACACAATCCTGCTGTTCGTTGTCAAGAGGTTTTTTCAACACTTTGATGTAGTTACACACCTTTCTTTGTAAATAATTATTGTAGGATAGACAAAAACTTATTAGAAATGAAAGAAGTTACTAGAAAGCATACAAAATGTATTACAAATGAGTTAATCCTTTTGGAAACTGCAAATAGTTATTAAAATGGCGGAAATAGGAAGTTTTGTTTTCGAATTACATCATAACTATACGAATCCATCCAGCGGATATTTAGAACGCATACCTACATTTTACATCTTTCATTATATCTATCCTAATTCACTTAGGATTTGGGCTTAGGCTGGGCAGGGGGGATTAGGAATAGGCTCGAGCAATTTCTGAAAATACACAGCTTAGTGTGTATTTGGCTCGTCTGTTAAAGATGAAGGCTTCCACTTTCGATCTGAACAGTGCACTATCGAGCATTCTGAATATTTTGCACGCAACAGACGTACGCAGGAAGCAGGCATTTCCAAAAAACAAAACTCCAACTGAACGAACTGAGGCAACATAACTCACTAATTTGGACCGACAACACAGAAATAGCAGAAAAACAAACAAATGCATTGCCATGTCACATACTCTATGTAAAACAGGCAAACCTGTTACAGGGCACGTATGTATCGCCACGCCTGCGCAGTGGAATCGAAAACGCGCTGGTGCGCGCAGGTGTTAGGGTCGCCTTTGCTAATTAATCGTCCGCGAAATTCTGCATCATTCCACGTCACAATGCCCTTCCCCCTCCCCCGCTCATAATGCAGGGCGCGGCATTAGCCCCGGACACAGCGGCTGCGCCTGCATTTGTCACGCTGCATTATTCCGGAGGGCTTCGTCCAAGAGGGGAGCGCAACGCGCGACCTCGCGCAGCGACAACGCTGGAAAACGCTCAGAAAACAGGCAATCCTTAATTAATAATTTCCTCTTACGCAACCTTTTTCTTTCATCGACCCGATTTCAAAGAATAGATACTCCATCGACCCATTTATGTCATTTTCTGCAATATGCACCGTACAGAATAATAACACGAGAAATTGCACAGAAATGTCTCGAAGATAACCATTTCGTTGATCAATATTTTGGAAAACATCCAGAGTTTCAATTATCGAAAATGTCTGCTTCCGAGTGACTCCGTTTCCAATATTCGTTGTTGTGCGAAGGTTACAAAATGTTGAGCGTTTTCAACTGACCAAAACATTTCTCCAGTGTGTATTGGAGGGACGTTTTTTTCTTTTGCGAGAGTGTATCGTTGTGAATACATAGTGATATTTTGTTGACTATTCTAAACATCCTAAGCAGTTGCGTAGCTAGGTTATCGGATATTCCAGGGCAGTAAGTCGAAATGAGGCCCCTATCTGCAATCAACGTGAGATTAAGAGTTGTATGTCTAATTGGTATAGGAATGTGGATAGTGGAGAAAATAAGCATGGGGTGCGCTTTGTTTCACTCTTTGCCGATATATGTCCGCGGAGGTCCTTAATAATTGCACCTTACTTCGGGAGACCGGTGCGGTGCATATGTTTTGTTGCTGTATATGAAGGAGCCGCTTCATAATCGCCTATAGACTCTCTTGATCATCACGGAACCCTGAAACATTCCATCGACCCCAAGAGGGTCGCCACCGACCCCGTTGGGAACCCCTCTGTAACGTCTCCCTCGTGAGTCAATGAAAACTACCATGTAAAGAAGAATGCACATAGATTCAAAATTCGATGTAGGTAGTAGTTGATTCAGAATATTCATGTATGTTTACTTATAACAAGGGTATTAAATATCACATTTTCAAAAGACTATTGTCTATGGATTCACTGATAAACGGAAACAAAAGAAGTATAGCGCCTAACGCATGGTGTGGCGTCAATCCCAGACCCAGGGGCTGTGCCTACATTTATCATGGTGCACTATTCTGAAGATTTTCCCCAAATGTCAACGTGCGGTACATTCCCAAACGAAACAACGATAAACTAAACCCAAAAAATCGGGAATTCCTAATGAGTTTTATGCAGTGTCCCAAAGTTGAAGCGTTTACGAAATCAATATTTCAAAAATTTTCTTTACATCAAATCGTATTTATGCGTTTCATTTTCTTGTAAGTAAATAAAAAAATCAATGAAGCATTATTTCTGAAATGCATTACAATAAGTTTGGCGCAGTAGCACAAAGAAGAGTAATGAAAACAAATAGTATTTTTAGTATGTGTCTATGATCATTCTCACTCTGCAACAAAAATCTAAAATTCACTTCATACTAGGATGAAATTTTCACAAGAATAACATGACTACCTGTTATTTGTCTAAAAAAATAACCGAAAAACGCGTTGTTCCAAACAAGCACATAACCATCTAAGAATCCCCAAAATAATATCTTTCCACACTTCACAACTAGCAATACTCAACGGGAATGGCTTTCAACAAAGAGCACCTAACACACATCGAAATAGAAAAGGGAAAGGAGCGCTTTTGACGCCAAAATCGCCACAAAAACGCTAGTAGCAAGCACATGTTCATCTAACACGCCCCTGGAACGACAACGTGGGATAACTCTCCGGTCGGCGGCGTCCAAACACACCGCAGTTTATTTCGCGCAACAAAAACAAGCGGCGCTTGAGCCCCTGTGGCGGTCGAGCCGACGGCCAAGGCCTGTGAAACGGTACGCCCTTCTTTGAAGTCGCCGAAATCTGAAAATGGTACAAACGCGAGTATACGATGCTCCGAAAAGGAATGGAAAGCTATTTGCAAATGGAAATTTACTACAATATATGTTTATAGTAATACATTTTAAACACGAATGACAATACCAGATTTTAATCACAATTTTAATTTTTGTAAGGCGTGTTTATTAACATTTTAGTGAAAATGTGTGCCATTTTGCCACATATTTAATTTTAAACTGTCGTGATATTCAAAGCATCCCAAGAGCTGATTTCAACAGGTGTATATTATTGTTGTTTATTTTGTTACAAAAATCCACCTTCCGTGTTTATTTTTTTTTATTTTGTCTGTACTTAACTTAGAGTTTGGGCAGACAGTTCAATTTGACTTCATTAAAGTTGAGAACATAATATATTCATGTGAAAGTGAAATACTTTACAGAAGGTAAACGAAACAGAGCCAGTTAACTACGAACCAAGTTAATGGTAGTTCAAAATTTAAATATTTTAAAAACAAATAATCTAACAGTGAATTTTCTTTGCTAGTTGAAAAGAAGTATCAGTTCACCAAAATGTCTATCCATTTTTTTAAACGTATGAATTTGAGTGACATCTATACGAACTAAACTAACACTAACTGTGTTAGTTTAGTGAAACTATTACGAGGAAGAACTGGTAATTGTAATTTTAGTCACAAGCCCCTTCTAACTAAAGATCCCTCTCCCACCTGTGTGTCCAGCAATTCCTTTCTCAATATCTATCGTTTTACTACATATAAACCTATTTCATCATTGCAATGTTGTACACTATTGCAATTTTCTTTTTTTAAATATTATATGTTTGTAACCACTTAGGTACAGTTGTTCTATCTTATTTCCTTTAAACACTGATTTTATAATTGATGTAAATGTTAAGTAATCGCTAAGTCGCTAATGACCATAGACATCAACGCGACTTCGTATAAATTTTAAAAATAAAAAATCACATGTTCTAGCCATTCTATTCGATCCTCCTTCCGTTCTTTTCCGCCCTTTTTTTCCTCTCTCCACCGTTGCGTGAATTCGGAGCCCGCTCGCGTCCGTGGGCGGCACACAACGCCCTTCCGCCCGCCGCCAGCAGCCGCCGCTTCCGTGATAATCCGCCTCATTCAAAAACGCGTTAGCGCGCGAGACGGATCGGCCTGCGCCGCGCCCGGGCGCCCCGCTTGCGCTTGTTCCAACGCGCTAACTGCGCACGACTGCGCATATTCCGAGCGGAGAAGGGCGTGCTTTTGATTCCAGACAGGAACAGTTGTAATTGACATCTTATGAATAGAGAACTATCGTAAAATCCTTCCATTGTTACGTGTTTAGTGAGTTTAGAACAAACTGTGTAGAATAAAGGTTCTGAATTCTGGAGAGCCGAGATCGCTAGGGCTGAAGAACTGTAGCTGCCTCATGCCCGAAGGGTCGCAGGTTCGAAGCCCGCGCGGGGCATGCATTTGTGTGTGTGTGTGTGTGTGTGTCTTTCTACCCCTACCGTTACCACCAATGTTACAGTGGTCGCTGTATGACCTGAGTAGTTGAAAATGTATTTTAAAAACACGGGGAAACAGAAAATAAAATCACAACTGCCATTACTGAAATTTACCACAGCCATCGTTACATACCACCATGAAACTTTTCGAACTTCAAATCACTCCCATAATTACGTATGATATCCGTTTAAGATGGGAGCAACTGAAAAAGAAAAACCTGTCAGACAGAAAAAGAAAAAGCGCTTCCTACAACGAACGCTAGGTCTGTCAAAGCATACACCCCACAATTAGTGTGCGAACTATCCAGGGATCAATTTTGCATAGAAGACTTAACATATCAAATGCTATTGCCCTTGCCCTACGGACGCATACAAGAATCTACTGCGGGAATCACAAAAGAAAAAGGACGAGCTATGGATGGAATTTTACAGCACAGACGCTTGTGATAAACACAGAATGGATGACAACCGAATACGACTTAAGATATATGACGCCTCGTTTCGCTGCACATGGCTTCCGTCACTGATCTGCAAAAAAGGAAACCTACCACCAACCAGAAGAGACATGCCTGTGTAAACAATGTGAAAGTTTTTGTGATAGATATCATGCAAAAATATGTGAAAGACGGACTTTATCACTAACAACATTTTGTGAGAGCTTACTGTGCACATTGCGCGAGAATTATTATTATTATTATTATTATTATTATTATTATTATTATTATTAAAATTAAAAAAGAGGAGAAGAAAAGAAAGTTCCTAAATGCGAATTGACAGACGCAGACAATCCCCGATACTCCCTCCCGTCTTTGTGCATCATTATACTAAATACCTAATGCGCAAATGTAGCTCGTGATTTCATGGTGAATATTTTACGGAATATGTGAATACATATATTTAAATGTGAAACTATATTTGTATTTTATATTCATCATGGAAAATGTTGAAATGAGGTATAAGAAATAGTTCAAAGTATTTTTAACAGGTGTCGTTCCTTTCTCGTTCGACTGAGAATCACTCATCTCCGTAGGCCCGTAGGCTCCGAACGCCCACACATGACAAACACAATTTTATTGTTCTGATTATTATTATTATTATTATTATTATTATTATTATCATTATTATTACTATTATTACAATTTTTGAATTCCGCAACTCTTTTGAAGCTCATGTATACTGAACACATCATCATTTGGACGATGCTCGATCTCAAGTTTAAGGTCAATTTGAATGAGCAAGTTGAAGAGAGCACAGCCCCGCTAGCTCTGCAAAGGGCGAAGGGCGGAAGCCGCGAGAGACGATTTGAGCGGTGGGAAGCGGTGCAGCGTCGGTTTCAATGCAAATCGTGAAAAAGGAATGCTGCAGAGCGCGTGTTATTCGGTATGTGAATTATGTTTGCAGGCGGAACATGGCAACAATTTTAAGAACGTGATGCAATGCCAGTAGCACGTGGAATTGCAAAAAAAGGGGGGGGAGGTGTTTCGTGTACATGCCCGAGTAATCCAACTAAATTACCTTCCGATCTTAAAGTACATAGTCCTTCAAGAGTTGTACAAAAAACTATTCAACCGTAAAACGAATAATATTGTTCACCCACAAGTTGTTAATTTCAGAATATTATTAATGTTAAAATGTTTCCAATTACAGTAAACTGTTAATAACGCATCATATACAAATAGTTACATGGCACGTAGTTGTCAGAAATAGACAAACCTATTGTTCGTGAAAGACATGTGTATGTCAACTGTCAATATCGATAAAGACCGCAGGGTCGAATAAGGAAACAGAGAGTTTGTAAATAAAATTTTTAAAAAAGGAAAAAAAACGAGTTATCACTAGACCTCAGATTTTTTGGGCAAAGTATTATTTTACTCTTTTAAAGTAATATAACAGTTGCTCACAGCGTCTCCACAGGTACACAGTTTTCTCAATTTTCGTAATGATTTACAAACTGTTGAAGTTGTGTAATCAGAGCTGCAGATGCGCCCAGAAGCTCGACTCAATGATGCTGAGTGAATCCAGTTGTCAATGGGTAATACAACTTCTTATATGTAAATCAATTATTAATGTTCTGTTTGTACGTATTAAAACTGTCACAAAATACTTGAATGTATTAAAATTCTGCCAAATTACTTCAATGTCTTACAATTCTGCCAAAATACTTCAAGGTATTAAAATTCTGCCAAAATACTTCAAGGTATTAAAATTCTGCCCAAATACTTCAAGGTATTAAAATTCTGCCCAAATACTTCAAGGTATTAAAATTCTGCCCAAATACTTAATGTATTAAAATTCTGCCAAATTACTTCAATGTCTTACAATTCTGCCAAAATACTTCAATGTCTTACAATTCTGCCAAAATACTTCAAGGTATTAAAATTCTGCCCAAATACTTCAAGGTATTAAAATTCTGCCAAAATACTTAATGTATTAAAATTCTGCCAAATTACTTCAATGTCTTACAATTCTACCAAAATACTTCAAGGTATTAAAATTCTGACAAAATACTTCAATGTATTAAAATTCTGCCAAATTACTTCAATGTATTAAAATTGTGCCAAAATACTTGCAGGACTAATTATGAACAAAGCAAAAGTAAAGAAATCTTTTTTTTTACTTCCTGTCATTCCGCTCCGTACAACGGCGCGCGCCCCGCCCCTCCCCCGGCGGCCGCCGTCGCTCCTCTAACGAGCCAAGCGCCTTATCGGCGCACGCACGCGCGCCACCCGTGTTTGACTTGCGGCCGTCTCGGAGGAAGAGCGCTCGCGTGCGCGACGCGTGACGGCGAACTCGGCGTGACAAGTCACGTAGCACGCGCGGCCGCCTCTCGCCGCGCGCACTTGCAGAGTTTTCACGACGCGACAACGGCGCCGCCGCGGCGACGAATCTGGGTCGGCCGCCTGATGAGCGACGAACTTCTAATGGAAGTTGCCTGCGTCGCGGCGCAGTAAATGAGGCGTCTCGTTCGATGAAGGAGGCGCCACCGCTTTTTGTCAGGTGGCTCCGAAGGGAAAGTTAAAGAAAATCGTTCGATATACAGTGCTGAAAGGATACAAGTTGACGCTATTCATTCTTGGTATATTCACTCCATTGGGACAAATCAAAATTAAACTCAAAGACATAATTATTCCTTATTGTACAATAATTAAGAAAAGAAATGTCCATTCGTTATTATATCATACACAGATCGAAATAAATCATACACAGATATAGTCACTGCTTGCTTGTAATTTTTAAGCAAATCATCACGGTGCAACTACTGAAGTAAGCAACATTGTAAATAAAACTTTAAAAGTAAATAAAACTATTATGTTTTGCGAAGCAGTTGTAAAACCACTGATCATCAACTATCCTCGGATTAAAATTCTTCTACACTTAGTGAGTTAATGGAGGGAGCACATATCAAATCGGAAGTTCTATTCAATGAAATGAAAAAAAAAACAAACAACAAAACTTCCGATCGGAATACAGTGTCCTCCTCCAAACGTAGAGAACTTTTAATCGGAGAATACCGCCGGGCATCTTCCTCTCTGCCGTTCAATGTAGTACGTCCATGCGTTTGGTATCGGTGACACTTGATTTTTTTCGAGCACAACTGACCCTCTTGCAGAGGGCACGAATCGCGTGGCATCAGTTGCCCGTTGCATGGCCTCAATCGCCCTCGAACCGCCCAGCACTCGCCGTGTCGTTGACGGGTCGTCGGGCGGAGAAAGGGCCGGAAACCGAGAAGAGAGCACTTCCCTTCCGCCTCGCGTGACAACACCCAGCTCTCGATGGATTTTGACAAGGGGGTACATCTGTAGGTACTTATCACTGCTGCAAGCGTAATTCTGCGAGTCGTTACGTTTTAGTTTCGAGCAACTACAACTATTGTAGTTCTATAAACAGTTGATTTCGCGGAGAAAATGTAAGTCTTGCTCTATATCGAAGGTTTGAAACATTTAACCAATAAATCGAAGAGCGTAAAAACTTAATTATCAGACGACATGCAAAACGAGCCGGTTAAAACAGGAAGGACATCGCTTCGTTCGATCGGTACAGTGATCGCTGTTTAAAATGTGATTTTTTAAAACTAATATTAATTTAGATCCCTCGTTGAAGCTATTAGAAGATTCCAACAGCTTTCCCGTAAAGGTTTTCGATTTCCGGAGTGCCCTGCGTATCGCCTCGTGAGCGGGCGCCGCCATTCCCTTCCCGGCGCAGCGGAGCGGGGCGCGCGCCCAGCCGCCCCTTCGCCCAAAGAAGAGATGCAATTACACCACGATTAGTGTACGAACTATCCAGGGATCAATTTTGCATAGAAGACTTAACAATAGGGAAATGGCCTAATTGCCCTTGCCCCTAAGGTCGCAATACAAGAATCTACTGCGGGAATCACAAAAGAAAAAGGACGAGCTTATGGATGGAAATTTTAACAGCACAGACGCTTGTGATAAACACAGAATGATGTCAAACGAATACGACTTAAGATATACTGACGCCTCGTTTCGCGCACATGGCTTCCATCACTGATCTGCAAAAAGGAAAACTACCACCAACCAGAAGAGACATGCCTGTGTAAACAATGTGAAAGTTTTGTAATAGATATCATGCAAAAATATGTGAAAGACCGGACTTTATCACTAACAACATTTTGTGGAGCTTACTGTGCACATGCGCGAGAATTATTATTATTATTATTATTATTATTTATTATTATTATTATTATTATTATTATTTTATTATTATTATTATTAAAATTAAAAAAGAGGAGAAGGAAAGAAAGTCCTAAATGCGAATTGAACAGACTCACGACAATCCCCGATAACTCCCTCAACGTCCTTTGTGCATGCATTATACTAAATTCAAAATGTAGCTGCGTGATTTTATGGTGAATATTTTACGGAAATATGTGAATACATCTAATTTAAATGTGAAACTACATTTGTATTTTATATTTCATCATGGAAAATGTTGAAATGAGGTATAAGAAATAGTTCAAAGTATTTTTAACAGGTGTCGCTCCTTTCTTGGTGCGACTGAGATCACTCATCTCCAGTAGCAACGAACGCTCACACATGGCAAACACAATTTTATTGTTCTGATTATTGTTATTACTATTATTACAATTTTTTGAATTCCGCAGCTCTTTTGAAGCTCAATGTAACTACTGAAACACATCATCATTTGGTCGGTGCTCGATTCACGGTCAATTTGAAATGACAAGTTGAAGAGAGGCACAGCCCCGCTGGCTCTTGCAAAGGGCGAAGGCGGAAGCCGCGAGAGACGAACTTTCAGCGGTGGGGAAGCGGGGGCAGCGTCGGTTCAATGAAATCGTGAAAAAGGAATGCTGCAGAGCGCGCGTGGTTATCGGTATGTGAATTATGTTTGCAGGGGGACATGGAAACAATTTTAAGAACGCTGATGCAATGCCAGTAGCACCGTGGAATTCAAAAAAAGGGGGGGGGGAGGTGTTTCGTGTCATGCCCGAGTTAAATCCAACTAAATTACCTCCGATCTTAAAAGTACATAGTCCTCAGAGTTGTCACAAAAGAAACTATTCAACCGAAAAACGAATAATATTGTTCACCCCACAGTTTGTTTAATTCAGAATATTATTAATGTTAAATGTTTTTCCAATTACAGTAAACTGTTAAATAACGCATCATATACCAAATAGTTACATGGCACGTAGTTGTCATAATAGAGAACCTATTGTTCGTGACAGACTGTGTTGATCTGTCAATATCGATAAGACCGCGGGTCCGAATAAGGCAACAGAGAGTTTGTAAATAAATTTTAAAAAGGAAAAAAAAAACGAGTTAATCACTAGACCTCAAGATTTTTCTTGGGCAAGTATTATTTTTACTCTTTTAAAGTAATATAACAGTTGCTACACAGCGTCTCCACAGGTTCACAGTTTTCTCAATTTCGTAATGATTTACAAACCTGTTGAAGTTGTGTAATCAGAGCTGCAGTTTGCGCCCAGAAGCTCGACTCAATGATGCCTGAGATGTCCGATTTGTCCAATGGGTAATACAACTCTATCTGTAAATCAATTTATTATGTCTGTTTGTTACGTATTAAAACTGTCACAAAATACTTGTGTTTTTCTGCCTCCTTCGGTATTAAAATTCCTGCCAAAAATACTTATGTATTAAAAATTCTGCCAAATTACTTCAATGTCTTAAACAATTCTGCCAAAATACTTGCAACATGTCTTAACAATTCTGCTATACTTCAATGTTCCTTCATTCCTGCCAAATACTTCAATGTCTTACAATTCTGCCAAATTACTTCAATGACTTCTTCTGACAACTTCCAAGGTATTAACATTCTGCCAAAATACTTCAAGGTTTAAATCCTGCCAAAATTACTTTCAATGGTATAAATTGTGGCCAAAATCCTTGCAGGACTTACTTATTACAATTGTGCCAATACTTGTTTTCCTTTACTTCCCTGTCATTCCGCTCCGGTACACGGGCGCCGCGCCCGCCCTCCCGCAAACGCGGCCGCCGGCTTCCCTTCGGCGCGCTTGGGCACGCACGCGCGCACCGTGTTTGACTTGCGCGTTCGGAGCGAAAGAGCGCTCGCGTGCGCGACGCGTGCGGTGAACTCAGGGCGTGAACAAAGTCACGTAGCACGCGCGGCAGCCTCTGCGCCGCGCGCACTTGCAGAGTTTCACGCGCGACAACGGCGCGCCGCGGCGACGAATCTGGGTCGGCCGCCTGAATGATGCGACCGAACTTCTAATGGAAGTTGCCTGCGACGACGCGGCACAGTAATGAGGCGTCCCGTTCGATGAAGGGGCGCCGCAGCTTTTTTGTCAGGTGGTTCCGAAGGGAAAGTTAAAGAAATCGTTCGATATACCAGTGCTGAAAAGGATACAAGTTGACGCTATTCATTCTTTGGTATATTCCTCTTAGGGACAAATCAAAATTAAACTCAGAGACATAATTGTTCCTTATTGTACAGTCATTAAGAAAGAATGTGCCATCGTCGTTATTACAATCAATACCACACATCGGAAGTAATATCAATACCAGATTAGTCACTGGGCTATGCTTATAATTTTTAAGTAAAATCACCACGGTGGGCAACTATGAAGTCGCAACACATTGTAAATATCAACTTTAAAAAAAAATAAATAACTTTTTCTTTTGTTGGGCTTGACATGGGCGTTTCGTATCATGCAAATAAGATCTTCTTCTTCGACCGTTTCTCCTTGAGTTTGCCGTTTTCGATTTCCTAATTTGATCCTCCTTGACGCCTCTTACCAATCCTTTCTCCCTCCATTCTTCCATGTATAAATGTCTTCCCAGGTTATAACGCTCTACCTCTTCTACGTCTTCTTCAGGTATCCCAATTTACAATTATGTTTTGGCCATCTCTCAATTTTCGCATCTCTTGGACATGTCCATACCGCAAATAAGATTTAAGATTATATTTACTGTCACATAATCTCAATTGTTTTCCTTGTTTCCGGATCAGAATGCATCATCGCTTCTGTGAAGAAATCATTTCATAATTGTAGACAACAGGTTTTTGGATATGCTTTTGAACATTGCCTTAACACAAACAGCGAAATTGTCTTATTGAATCTCATTAGAGTAATCCATGGGATGCTGTATAAAAATTCTGAAAAAATCCTTTCATTTGCGTACGCGGCTAAAAATTTTGCGGAGGAGTGGGAACCACTACCATAACTACCTTTGGATTAAATTCTTCTCACACTTGGTGCGTGGAGGGAGCACTTAGCAACACATCTTCACTCCAAAAAAAAGCTCCCGATCGGAATACAGTGCCGCTTCTCCAAATGTAGAGAACTTTTTGGAGAAACCGCCGGGCATCTCCTCCTCTGCGTTTCAATGTATACCTCCATGCGTTGGTATTCGTGACCACTGATTTTTTTTCAGCAAACTGAACCCTCTTGCAGAGGGCACGCATCGCGTGGCAATCAGTTGTCCGTTGCATGGCCTCCAATCGCCCTCACCCCGCCAGCACTCGCCGAGTCGTTGACGGTCGTTCGGGCGGAGAAAAGGGGCCGGAAAACCGAGAAGAGAGCACTTCCCTTACGCCTCGCCGTGACAACACCCAGCTCTCGATGGATTTTTGAACAAGGGGGTCATTCTGTAAGGTACTTAATCACTAGCTGCTAGCGTAATTCTGCAAGTCGTTACGTTTTAGGTTCGAGCAACTAGCAACTATTGTAGTTCTATAAACAGTTGATTTCGCGGAGAAAATCTAATCCTTGCCTCTATATCGAAGGTTTTGGAAACATTTAACCAATAAATCGAAGTAGCGTAAAAACTTAATTATCAGACGACATGCAAAAGCGAGGCCGGTTTTAAAACAGGAAGGACATCGCTTCGTTCGATCGGTACAGTGATCGCTGTTTAAATGTGATTTTTTTAAAACTAATATTAATTTAGATCCCTCGTTGAAGCTATTAGAAAGATTCCCAAAGCTTTCCCGTAAAGGTTTTCGATTTCCGGAGTGGCCCCGCGTATCGCCTCGTGAGCGGCGCCGCCATTCCTTCCCGGCACAGCGGAGCGGGGCGCTTCGGCCACCGCCTTCGCCCTGCCGCCGCCGTCCATGGCCGTCGCCCCTTCCGCCCACGCTTCGCCGCTTCGCCGCACGCTCACGAAGCCCACGCGCCGCCCGCGCTAACTGGGCGGCGCGCTCGGCACGGGGAGGGAGAGCAGGTGGCGCGGGCGGCCGGCCCCGCCAGCCCCGCCCCCGCGCCGCTCACGGCCCTCGCGCGGAACGCGCTCGCGCCGGCACGCGCGCTCTGGAGAGGGGGGAATGAGGAGAAGGGGAGAGGAGGGGTGAGGAATGAGTGAGGAAAGAGGAGTGTAGGAGGAGAGAGGAAGGGGGTGGAAGGAGGGGGAGAGGAGAAAGGAGAGGAGGAAGGGAGAGGAGGGGGTGAGAAGAGGGGGAGAGAGGAGGGAGAGGCAGTGGGGGGGAGAGGG
>BOPP01000127.1:2226695-2259236 GCA_017312745.1 Gryllus bimaculatus | reverse complement strand
GAGGGTGAGGGGGTGGGGGTGGGGTTGGGCAGGCGGCTGAGCGGCGGCGAGGTGAGAGCTGTAGAACTGCGTGGATTTGTGCGAGAGTATGAATTTCTGGTACAGTTGGGCCCAGAAGAGAGTGCGGGATGACGGAGGATCACTGAGGATGAGAACATACACACACAGGGAGAGAGAGGAGAGAGAGAGAGAGAGAGAGAGAGAGAGAGAGAGAGACATGTGGGTGGGAGTGATTGAGGTCAAAGTGAAAGAGATGAAGATGAAGTGTTGCAAGAAGGGACAGAAATGCAAATACATGAGTGAGTGGAGATGAAGGAAGAGAGATAAATGGGGAAAATGATTCGCAGAAAGGAGAGGGGAAGAAAAGAAGTTTGCAAGAAGGAAAGGGGAAAAGTGAGAAGATTGGGAGAAGGGAGTCAGGAAGAAGTGTGGAGATTGGAAGGAAAGAGAGAAGGGAAAGAGGGAGAAGAAAGGAAAGTGGAAGAAAGAATAAAGGGAAGAATGGAAAGAGGGAATAAGGGAAAGAAAAGAAAAAGGGGGTGATTAGAAAGAAGAGGGAAAGAAAAGAGGAAGAGTTTGCAGATCAGTACCGAAGAGCAGAGGAAGAGGAATATTGCTAAAGGAAGGGAAACGTGATGAAACTGGCGTGAGTGAGGGATACAAGCCCAGACGCCAAAACGAAGCGTCGTAACAGCCACAAAAGCGATGGACTATTTTGATGGTCAGCTTCGATGCAGAGGGATGGAGCGGAGCTGAATATTAGAGTAGACGGGTGTCAGAGCAGGGGAGTGCGCGATTGGAACTGTGAATATGTGAAAGAGACCGAACGAGGGCAGTATTGTCGACAAACAGCAATCAGCCGTTTAATGCACAATCGAAGGGAAGTGGAATAGTACGTTGAAGCGATCGATCGAATTCAATAAATGCACTAGCGTCAGGGGTAGGGATTGTGCAGCTCAGTAACTGGGTAGAAGCCAACAAAATATAGCAAAGTCACGTTATAAGTTTCCAATATAAAAAAATTGACGAAACAACTTATTATTAAACATGGCTGTAAAAAATTTTGCACATACATTATTATATCTTTGTTCTCACACATTGATATTGTGGTGCCCTTAAAAATATTTCAGCAATTTAATCAATTAAAAATAATATAGATAGTTCTACTTTTGTATTTCCGGTTCTAGAATGGACATCGTCGAAGAGAGATGCATAAGGGACTAGTCGACTTAACTCTGATTATAAGTTATTTCAATTATTCCGAAGAAAAGCGAACATAATTTGTTGAAAAGTTCGAAGAAAATTTGGGGGTAGGAAAATGAGAGTTTAGACACAATTGCAACAAAAAAAGTACTCCAAAATGATAGAAAGAGTTAGTGATCATATTAAAATGTACATATTATATTAAAATGTTTAAAATAGTATTTTGTAGTTACTATATTATAGGGTTAACTACGAAGAACTACACTCAGTTTCTGGAACAAATTTCTCTTACTATTTCAGGTTTTCAAGAGATTTTTTTTCTTCTGATATGTTTTGCAATTTCACACGAATTATAGAAAATAACAAAGTTATTCCCTGCAAATTGGTAATCTCTTTGATTTTACCACCATAGAGCACGCCCAAAATGGCAATATTTTCTCAGCAAAAACAAAGTGAGGAAAACATATAGCTGTTCTATTGTTTTAAGGAATACTATCTAGTTTCATATCCCTCTCAAAATGTTGCCTGGCTTCTAACGATGACTCTACAAATTCCATGATTTTTAACTTCTTAGTTGTCCGGGTGACTCCGCGTCGTTGGCAGAGAAGCCGACGTTTCGCCTGTCATGTCGCAGGCTTCCTCAGAGCAGGTGACACTACTGTGTTAGTCACTGCCCTGAGGAAACCTGCGACATGACAGGGAAACGTCGCACTCTCAGCAAACGATGCGGCGGCACCTGAACGGCCCAGAAGTCATGAACTAGAGGCGCGGAAGCGCTTACGTGTAAATTCTGTTGAATTTGCCAACCGACTTTTTCCTAAAACAATGAATTTTCCTGATTTTTTAAATTCGATTTCCAGCGTTTCCAGAAGTGGCCATTCCTTCTCTCAAAGCGTCTCACCCGAAAGCAAGCGATTCGTCCGCAAGCGAGCGAGGCGGAGCCGCCCACGGCAGCTGGCCCGCGGGGGCGAGGGGGCGGGTATCGAGGGCGGGCGGGGGCGGGCGGGCGGGGCCGGGGAACGGCCAGCGCCAACCGAGCGCGCCCGCCATCCGTCATCCTCCACGTCACTTCCGGCGCGCGAGAGCAGCGAGGGCTGCGGGGCGGGGGCGAGTCAGAGCCGGCTGGGGAAGAGACTGGGAAGTGGCAGAGCAGGATTGGAGGGGTGGGGGTGGCGGCGCGTGTGGAAGGGGAGGGGCGAATTCGTTGTGGTGAGAAGCGGGAAGCGACGGTATGTGTTGTTCGGCGCACAGAACGTTGGAGATAGGGACGGCCGCGGGAGTTGGTTCAGGAATGATGGCATTGCCGAGGGTAGCCTCGTGGACATTGAGGGAAAGGGCACCGAGAGGATTGCGGAGGCGCGGTGCGTGAAATGGGATGGGGTTCGAAAACGAAGGCTAACAAAAGTAGTTGGAAGGTGGCGGACGTAGGCGGCCCAAAGCGGCGATGCGAGGTGCTCAGTGCGATAGGACGCGAGCCGGTAAGTGGATTCAGAGTGTGCGACACAGAGAGCTGCGGGAAGGGGGGAACCAGTGGATGGAGCGCCGTTTGTAGAGGGCCGGAAGAGATGGCGGTTGGAGCGCAGCAATGGGACGCGGCGAAATGTTGGACAGAGAGTGGGAAACGGAGGATGAGGCGGGTGGGAGACAACGGGTGGGGGACAGCGAGTGGTGGACAGCCGGTAGGCGGCAGTCGATGGGAAAGAACAGGCGAGGTAGGGGGAGGGAGGAGGAATGAGAGAAGTCTGCGAGGGCTGCAAAGAGGCGGCAAGGGTAGGGGGAGCAGCTTGGGAGTCGACACGGGTTAGCAGTTGTACTTCGCTTTCCGCGCGCGAACGCCGCCGCCGCCTTGGCCGCCGGCTGGTGGGGGGAGGGGGACTTCTTCGGGGCAAGCAGCTTGCCGTCTCGCCGCCGCGCGGAAATCTTTCCGAACAAACTCGTGCAGCCGCCGTCGCGGGCGGAGAGCAATGGGCAGACCGGCGGCGGCCCCTGCGTCGACCAAGAAGGGAAGCCACATCTCCGTGTACGCAATCTTGTGGACCACGATTCCTCTCGAATGTGCTTTTTACATGATCACCTCCTTTATACGTTGCGACTCCACAGTTGGTGCACTTTTCCGTCGTTTAAATGATTCGCTTAATGAAAGTGACATTTTCGTGTGAATGACTTCAAATTTGTGTATTTGGTTCACTACAAGTCGTCATAATATAACTGTTATAGAATTTTTAATACTTATCATAATTACATACTGAATAAGAAACAAAAATTTCGCAGCACAGGAAGACGACACATGTAATGAACTTTATATATAATTTATATATAAATATATTTTACAGGTCTATAATGTGTTATGTTTTTGGCGAACTAGAAAACCTAGCTCAGTTTTCCTCTGCCAGCTAATAATGCATTCTGTAGAAATGCAATGAAGTGATATTCAATTAAAATATTTTCAACCGAAGGTGAAAAAGGTTGCTTATTAAGTTAAGCATTAACTTCCACGTTGAAGAGTAGGCGGTGATGGCAGCGACTGTGGAGGAGGCGCTACCAGTAACGGCAGAGCAGGCGATGACGAAGAAAGTGTAGGTGGTAGGGATGCGATATCGATGACAATGATTTCAAAACATCGATTTTTTTGTACAAACATGTATCTTCTAAACATCTACGTATTAACACCGATGTTTTCTTAACGTTTTTTTGTGGTCGATGTTTTTCTTTTCCGATGAACGAAACATTCCCACGATCACAATACGTAAAAGTTAACAATATGAAATAATAGCTGACGGTAACAGTGTTATTGAAGTGTTGGAACCAAAGGAACGCTGTTTCCACTACCTTCATCGACCAAACTCTCTCGCCCTAGTTTCATGCCCTCGTATTTCTTCTTTCTTCATTTTCATTTCTCAAACTGAGATGCGGTCAACAAATACGTCGTGGGCGTAGGGTTTGCCACCCTTTTCGGGGAACTGATAAAAACGAACACTATAAATTTAAATTTTAATGAACAAGAATTTAATGTTAAAGGTTACTAATCCAGTCTAAAAACATCGATGATAAAAAATCGATTTAACATCGATGTTTTAATTTTGAACATCGATGTTTGCTAACATGCGGGTTTTGTTATCAATGTCGCATCATTAGTCGGTGGTAGTGGCAATGAACGAGGTAGTTCGGTGACTGGGCAGGGGCGGCGACAGGGAGCGGGGACGGGTGTGGTAGCAGCCGAGGTGACAAAGATGGCGGGGGCTGCGGCGGGGAAGGGGACAGCTGCGCAAACACTGAAGTCCCGGAGCGCCCACCAGTCTGTCCTTGGAGTAGACGCCATCTACATCAGCGAGGGGCGGTAAAAGGGTGTTTGTGGCTTCCTTGTGCTGCGAGAGAAGAATAAAATTTGACCGCATGAGGTGCCACTGTGACCTTCTCATTACTTTGAAACAATTAGTTGACGCTATAACGCTTTATTCATTACTCCAGGCTATTTTAGTAATGTTCAATGGCTCGAAAAATGTGTATTCTCGCTGTGAGAAATACAACTAAAATATACTACGTCCAAAAATATACCATTTTGAACACGCATATAACATAATGAACAGCAGTAACAGCATTGCAGGTAAGTTAAACTTGCCAAAATGCTAGACAATGTTTATGGGCATGAAATGTGTCAATATTTATCAGCACAATAATATCTAAAAGTGACATTCCCGAATAACAAAAAATATTTATCAAAATATTTTAAAAAGTCACTACAATATAGTAAGCATACGATATAGTTTTTTTTTACTTTGGTTTGTTACAGTAAATTTCTCTTTGAAGAGAGAACACTACTAATTTTTGAGAGCTTATGCAACCCGCAGAACAGTCGTGTACTTCCTCTCCGTTCTCTTAAGTAATAGGAATTCGTTGTAAGATGCCCTCATTGATGTTCCAAATTTTATTAATTGAACAATTTGTATGTTTTGGTTTACACAATGGTTATTAGTCCTAGGCATTGTCGTGTTTTTTACTTACGCACATAATTAATGTGAATTGTTTCACCTCGTATTGTCTTGCGTTCGTAATTGGAATTTGCATAGAGGAATTTCACTTTCTGCAGGATGGAAAAAGACAAATAAAAATACACGTAAAATGCTTTTCAGAAATCGTCGTATGTCAGGAACCTTACGATACTTTACAATATCCAAATTTCGAAATATATCAGCTTTGAAACTGATGTCATACAAAGAAACAAGAGGCCAATACTGGGAGCAATGGAAGATCATTCAAAGATTTGTGCTTACACCAGTGAGAATTAAATATCTACGTAGGAAAAATATAAGTTTCAAATAGACATGAAAAAGCCTATTTAAAAATATTCCATGTTACTCGTGACTAGAATTTTAGAGAAGTAAAATGTATTTCTGATATATCGGTTTCTTTTGTTAGATGTAGAATAACTATAATTTTCTTGTTAAGTCAATGGCATATTAATGGTGCCAGAAATTACATTATCATAAGGGAAATGCTTCAAACGCATCATTCATTAAAAATATTGTCTTGTATTTACAAGTAACTTTGGAAGCATTAAAGTCAACATGTTAGTAATAACTAACGATGGCTTTTATGCTTCATGGGAATAGAGTAAAATGAAAGACGAAAATATGGCTTGAAATTAATAATTGTTCAACATTGCCTATACATGTCTAGGAATACAATATCTATCCGAATTCATTTAAATTGAATGAATTAATCAGGGAAAATGGCTTGTGACATTTTGCTGTTCTAATTTTCCCCTGGCCATTCAAATCAATCATAAAACAAATTTTGCAAGAGCACGCCATATACTATGTATAGTATAGTCTGCACACGGCGTATACATACAACTGCATTATTTAAAGCGAAACGCTACAAGTGTGCTAACGCAGTCCTGGGAGGCCAGTAACTCCCAAATACAAAACACTGGCAAACATTTATAAATCAGCCAATTAACCCGACAAACTTCACATATCACAAACACTTTCACGCTACAAACACTCTGCTAGCAGAATCGGGCACGCCCACACACACACACACACACACACGTACACACACGTACACACACGTATCCAGTACTATTACGCCCTGCGTAGTCTCACGCAGCGGGACGCATGCTCACACACGCGGCGGCCATTTCGTGAGAAACAAGCGCCGCTCGCGACTATCGCAGCGCCGCGGCGCGGGCAGAAGGATAAACACCGCGGAATTCGGACGCGCTAATCGCATACAAATGCAGTGTGTTTGCTGTGGGGCAGAGCCGGGCCCACCGCCGAGCCGTCGACCGCGGCCAATGCCCTGGATGCGTCCTAGTCGCTTAGTCAACTCGTGCCGCGCGGCCCCTTAACCTCCCCCCTCCCCGTCAGATCGAATCCCGGGAGCGGCTACAATGGCCAGCGCCCCCGCCGGCCGCTCCGGCTAATTACTAGTGCTAGCGCTAATTCCGAGGGATTCGCTAGCGGTAAGTACGTTGCCGAGGGGGCGTTCTAACCCCGGCTAAGTATATTTCTTGAGCGCAGAGTAATGCCGTTTGGTGGGCGTGGTGTCGGACGCGATGCGTGTTCCGTCTTGCATCGCGGTCGCGGAGAGGGAGGGGGATTTGCCCTTTGCAACATGAGGGGCGAAGTGGCAGGATTAGTTGTTTTAGAGGAATTTGTCACTGTTGGTGTCAAGCGGAGTTACTGTTCAGATTTGTGTAGGTCAGTAAGGTCAGTAGTCGTGCAGATTCTGGGAATATATTTTGTAGAGAGGCCACACTTAGAATTTATATACTTGGTTACAACGATGTTGGGTGAGAAGTCAATTAAAGTTACTTATAAATATTGCGTATTTACGTAAGGATTAAACATATATATTAGTACATAAAATTAATTTCTAACTTGGTAAAATGTTTGTTATTACTTATGGGGAACATTACGTGTATTACCTTAGCAAATTTCGGCAGCATGGTTAGAAAAAATACATGATGCTGCATCGGCGTCTGTCCCTAAGGAGATTTTTCTTTTGGAATTACCTGTAACAGAAAGAAAAGCGAGATTAATAAAATGACATACAAAACATATGAGTCAAATAGAACTGACGTTTTATGTTGATGGAGGATTCTTTACTATTATGCAAAATGTAAAAAAGAATAACAATCTTTTTTTAAATCCTCTACTTGAAAACATTCCCTAAACCTCCAAATCCTTTTTTTTAAATTTCACTTACGTTCAAAACCAATAATGGTTCCAATTCCTCATATAAAGTATGATATTTGCATGCCCAAACAGGAAATAGTCTAACCTTTTGCCTATATACATTTGTGCATTTCCAATAATAGAAATCACCACCCAATTAGCAGGAACTACAGTACGAATCATCGCGTAGTCCATTAATGGTGTCACTTCAAACTACATGTATACCCACAAATATAATATATAGTTATCATTTTTTTTATTCAACTTTAGAACAAACAATATCAGGGTAGAATTTTAGCATCCTCGAGAAGTTTCTCCACAAGTACAACTAATTAACTTTGAAAATACGCTCTCTTAATATAAATTGCGATTTTCTTTTTTCTACTTCCCCGTGAAGCAAGTAATGCAATTTACATACACACACTCAAAGTTACAATATTTGTCCCTTGCCTTCCGAAGTTGAATAAGCACTTCGTTAAAAATAACACGAAAGTTTATTCATATTTTATTAATTTTTGTTTGATTTTTCCAAAAAACATGTACATTATTCAAAATTCATTTGGTGTTAAGCAATAAACAGAACACAGTCGGCAAAAGTCGAAAAACAATCGACTCAATATGCCAAATGCATACATAAATTATAAATATTAAAAACAAGTTCGATATCTTAATACAACTTAATATTAAATTAATTGAATATAAATGAAAACAGTACCGCGTTACCGTCTTTGTTCGGTTTCGCTTCAGTTGTAAGAATTCCGTCCCCACTAGAAGCAACCGTACTCTTAGAATGCCGCCCGGGAAGGCGCGAACGGGCGGCGATTTTGGCAATTCCATCATGTCGCCCCCGGCGTCCGTCGGGCGTCGGGGCGGCTGCGGTGCCGTTGCGTCGTGCGGGGCGGGGCGGGGCGGGGCGCGGCGGGGCGGGCGGGGCGGGGGCGGTCGCCTGAGGCAACGAGGCGTCGCGACGCCCAGCGAAGGCGACGGCCACAGACGGCGTGCAGGCGCGCGCGATGAGGGTTGACAGCGCGGGCGCGGGCGGGGGCGGGCAGGGGGGGCGTAGTTCACAGCTGGTGGGCCGCGGCGGGCGAGGGCGGAGGGCGCGGCGGGTTCAAGTGGCCTAAGACCCTCCGACTACAAGGGAGACCCAAGTGCGTCTCGTGGTCGGGAGCGAACTGAGCATTCGGATTGCGACGCCGTGGTGGGTGGGGAAACGGGTGGCGGGGCGGGGAGAGGAGGCTGACAAGGGAGCGGCGGGGCGACTGGTGAGAGGGGCTGCGTGTGGGGAGGGGACAGGGTAATCGGGCGGGGGGGGGTAAGACAATGGCAATGAGGAGGGCGGGGAGTGCCTGGATCAGGTGGGGGAGGAGACGAGGAGGAGAGTGGCCTGTTGGCGAGCGGGGATGTGAGAGGACAGAGAAGGAAATGGTAGTAGAAGAACACGGGTGGAGAGAGGAGAGAGATGGGAGGAAAGTGGGCGGGGAGGGAGCGGTCAGAGGAGGCGCATGTGGGAGTGGGAAGAATAAGGATGGGAGTTCACAGGAAGAGGCGCAAGAGATGGAGAAGAGAGCAAATCGAGGAACCAGGAAGAGTCAGAAAGGCAGAAAGGAAGCAATCGAAAACAGTATGCCAAAGAAAAAGTAAAGCATTTGGATAAAGTTTTCGAGTGACGCTAATTTTGTACTTGTATATATAAGGGCACAACACACACAACATGACGACGTGCTAACACTGGATAGCCGAGGCGGAGAAGATATGGGAAAAGACGTTGACGCGACCGTCGCAAGTGCGTTGAAGCCAACGCAAAAAGTCTCGAATACTTTACGACTTCGTTATTTTCGAGCGGTCCTCTGTCTTCAGGGCATACGTATGAGCGCATAATTCATGGGAACATAAGAAAAGTGACCACCCAAAAATGTTGGTGCCTTTTTCCGTTTAAAATTCGTATTTACATTTGACAGTTTACTAGGACTTAAATAAAACGTACAAAGAGAGTGAAATTATAACTTTGTTTATGAAATGTATAAATAGAATTGATTTTTGTTGAACCACTGCAGGGTTGCCAGCTGGTTTGAAGAGCCTCTTCCCCAAAAGCGTATTAATTCTCCAAATTGCCTACTTCAAAGAGAAGAAAATTAACACGATCAATAATAATTATCAAAATAAAATGCTTTATATGTAGGACTTCGGGAACACTTTTTCGGGGAATTTTCAGGGGGACGGGTGCTCACTCCTCCCTGCCCTCAGAAAATATTTGACTTTCGTTTCATCATCTATTCTACCTTATCAGCAACCATTCTTTTAATCTTCTTTAATATATCATCTCAACAATAATCAAATTCCTTTAGGTGAAACTTACCAACTATTAAATTTTTCATTTCAATTGAACGTGCCAACGATTCTAAACCTATTTCTTCACTTCACGAGTACCGGAACGTGTCGCTTTCGTCGTGCCCCGCCGCTTTGATCCCCGCCGAGGCGAGAGCCCAGCGAAGCCGGGCGGCGGAGGAGACGCTCTCGGGCCGGGGAGGCGGGAGCGCGGAACGGGTCACCAGAACGGGTCGCAAGCGCGAGCGGGCCACCAGAACAGCGGGGCGGGCGGGGCCTCAAAGGGCGAGTCGCAGGGCGGGCCCTGCGCGCAGACAGCTTTGTAAGGGGCGCGACCTCCGGGTCAGCGGAGTTGGAGTCGGACCCGTACTCGGACTCGGAGTTGGCGCTGCGAAGTGCCAAGGGACAGGAGCGCGAGGCTTCTGCGAGGAGGTCGTGGAACGATCGTGCAAGACGGGACGTTGGACAAGGACGATTTCTGCTTAAACCACCAGAGGGAATGCACGGAGACACGACGGTGCCAATAGGTATATCTCTTGCTCTCGGTTACATTGGGATGGATGGATGTACGTACTTTGGCACAACAGCTGTTGAGGAGCTAAGGTCTACCAGCAGCGTCCCGGCGGTTAGATTGGTATTTACATAAAAAGGCTGCCTTTGAGAGAAAGCACCCCCGTTGTTTTTTATTAAAAAAGTAAGTGTACGAAATTTTTAATCATACACACACTGCAAACTGCCTACTCAGGTTATGTAAATGTTATACAATTGTGTAATTTAAACAACGAAGAAGGGAAACAAAACCTATATCAAGGTAAGTAAATTAAAACGTATATAATTTTCGATTCGTATTCCGTCAACAATGGCATTTGAATTTTAATGGCAGTTCTGTGTTCTCTTCAATAAATTTTAAATATTAGACTCCTCCCGAAAACTGTATATAAAACTTTATATGCCATGAAACCCTCTGCATCATGCAAACTTTCCCTAAACAACACATTGCCAGACGAAGGCGCTTCCTGAATACCACCTCGCGTGACTTCCGCCCATTGTGCCGCTGAGGCGCATCTGGGCGGGGGAGGGGGGGTAGCGTCCCCTCCCACACTACTGTCCCCGCCCTCGGCGACGAGGGCGTCAAGACACACCGGGCGAGGGGTGAGGGCGGCAACAGTGACGACGGGAGAGTCAGAGGAGGGGTGGTGGTGGAGGCGCGCAGTAAAGTGGAATTGGCCGGCGGATGTGTGGTGGACGTTCGGGAACATGGAGGCGCTGGTGGCGTCTGAGGCGTCGTGGGCGTCCAGGAGGGTATGAGGAGCATCGTGGGCGTCTGAGGCATCCGGTGCGTCGGGGGCGACAGGGGCGACGGGGGCGACGAGAGCGTTGAAAGCGTAGCGGGCGTTATGGGCGTCGTAGAGTTCAGACAATCGTTAGTGTCAGTGCGGCTCCTGGGCGACCGGGGACAACGGGGCGACGGAGGCAACCGGGATCGACGGAGAGACGGGGCACGGTGGCACGGGGGAGAACGGGGGCGCGGGGGCGACGGGCGACGGGACGACGGGCGACCGGAGCAAGGGGCACGGGACGACGTGGCGACGTGCGACGGGGGCGACGGTGACACGGGCGACGGGGCACGGGCAACGGGGGGCACGGGCCACGGAATGGGGCGACGGGG
Organism: Gryllus bimaculatus; assembly: GCA_017312745.1. NCBI lineage: Eukaryota > Metazoa > Arthropoda > Insecta > Orthoptera > Gryllidae > Gryllus > Gryllus bimaculatus. Next base: position 2,247,857 of record BOPP01000127.1, on the reverse strand, counting down.
GCGACGGGGGCACGGGCGCGACGGGCGACGGGGGCACGGGGACGACGAGGGCGACGGGCGACGGGGGCACGGGGGCGACGGGGGCGACGGGCACCGGGGTTGATGCGAGGCGTCCAGTCGTCGTTACGTCGAGGCGCTGGAGCATCGTCGGGCGCCGGGCGTTCGAGGCGTAGACCGTCCCCCCCATTGTGCGTCGTGGGTGACGCCTTTCATCAGCAGCTACAACGTTACGATACCCGCCCGCGTCGCAGCTGCCCCGCGCGAACGAAATTGGAAGCGGCGTTCCCCAAGGTCCGACGCAGGAGCCTGACATGTTCGGGGACAGGGGCGCGATTCGGGAGCAGGAAAGACTGAGGGCGAGGGTATGATGATTCGGGGACTCAGACCCGGGCGGGGGTGCGCTAAAGGGCGGGGCGAAGGGGAGGATAGGCTGCTGATGCAAGATGCTGAAGCGTTCGGAGCAAAACACGTGACTGCTACAGAGAAGTAGTACGGAAAAAGTTCGAGAGTGAGGCTTATATCGCGATGGGTAAGGGAACCCACTTCCTTCCATGCGACCGCACGTCAATTAGTGCACGAATAGATGGATGGGGCGAGAGTGTTTGTGGCTACGCGAGAGTCATCTCGTGGCACGCCACGTGCGCCCTACGTGCGTGCCACACTCGTTCTTCAACAGCACTAAGGTGACGTCGATACAGAACGCACGGAACACGACGGTTGAGCACTCAAAACGATGAACGATGGTGGGGAAATTGTTCAGTGTTGCTTCAATAGCTACGAAAAGGAATAGTTTCCAATCGAAATTTTGGAGCACGAGAAATGGGACAGCTTTTACAATGTTCATGTGACATTGAAAATATTACGGCTACATGGTCGTCTTAGTGCCGAATATAATATTGTGCACTACGAACACTTAGAACGCTAACGACAATTGCAGAAATGATAATATTCAAATAATGAACATCGCTCACTTAATTGACAGATTTCCGGCTTAGGTGGCTTAGTACATCAATTGATATCACTGCGATACCTCTGACAGGAATTATAGTCTCGACGGTGGTAGGATATTCGACACTACCTAAAGTTGACACTGAGACACTGCCACCTCCCGCGATACAAACATTCACTACACTTACAAGACCAATGACCTTAGCAGACGACGCGTCCGGAAACACTAATCAATTTACAATTTCCTTAGACTTTATATTTGAGAAGATCAGATCTAAGATAGAAGGCATGAACATTGTTTTCATAACGAAAATATATTTAAAAAACTGGTTATGTTCAAGAGTGCTCAAGAGTGCTAGAAAAAATGCCGTGTAATTGTATTAGCAGAATCGAGTAAACCATATCCTAATGAAAATGTCATTCCTGTTCTGGAGAGAACAAAAACGAATTGGATTTTTCCCCCAATGAACATCCTCCTGGGAGGCGGACGACTTCTTGCGTTGCGAGTCCCACTCCGCCACCCGCCAGCGGCGGAGGCAGCGCGCTCCCGCGTCAGTCGCCGTCAACATCCGTCAGCCGGCGCCGGGCGGCGTCTTAATAAAGAAGATGCATCAAGCGGCGTCGACGCCAGACGAAGGATGGGCCGCTTATTGCAGCGCCCGCGGCCCCGCGCTGCAGTACCGTGTTTTTTGTTGTTGTTTTTTTTTTGCGAGGGAGGGAGATTGAGATCCATTGCGGCCATTGCGAACTCCATTTACGCAAACGCCACACTAAGTGGAGCACGCGACGCCAGCGCTCCGCGGGGGAAACTACACCCTCAACGTTGACACACTACGTACTCACACGTGGAATGGGAGCTGTTACTCTGAATGGGGCGTATTCGCTATTACTGGCAATATTTAGTATTTTCAGTGGAACACCGTACGTCATTTTATTTACGGGAGCAACATTTACTGTTGTTATCGATGTCAACGAATTATTAAAACTTGATACTGAAAAGAGAATTTAAGTTTTTGAACGGACTATGATTGCATGTCAAAGTATGTGTGTAAAATGATCTTGTATTTGGGGGGAGAGGATGGTTGCAGTACTCTCAGTTCTTATTGTACCAAAATAAAAATAAAAAAAAATATTAAAAAAAACATTCTCAATTTAAGCAATGTAAACAGCGTTAACGGGCACTTGTTCTTTAAAACCTTAAAAACAAACATTTCGAACAGTTCGTTTTATATACACTAGGTTTAAGTAATCGTGCATGAAATGTGTACACCTACATTTGGGACGTCGAAGTTAAATGGCGTTTGCGTGCACCATTCGGGAGCTCGGAGGTAAGTCCGTCTTCAATCAAACATCCTCGCCGGAAATTCTCTTGGCCCAACCGAGAATCACTTAGCGACGTTTGTGATAAAACCCCTCATGTTCCCATCTTTTTTTCTCCTTCTCTATCAATAACCGAGACGAGACGAATAGCCTACGAGCTGCAGCAATTCCCGAAGGTCCAGTCGCTTACGATCTGCCAGAGGCAGCACGCGAGCCCAGCAGATTGGCCCCATCGCCAGGCGGGGTCAGGCCATTTCCATGGGGCGAAGCGGCGATACGCCGCCATCGCTCTTCTGCGGCCTAGAACCGCCCGCCCCTGTCCACCCGCCCCCGGNNNNCGCTACCACCGCCGCCGCCCCGTCAGCATTTGTCTCCGAATGTCCCCGCCCCCGACATCAACCTCGTTCTCGTGTTGCTCTGCCCCATTGAGGATTTAATCCGCTACAATCACCGATCACTCAGAACGTCTACCATCTCTACGAGCACTCTAAACCGTGTGTGCTTGCTCCTTTAACTTAGTATTGCCTGTGTCAGCGCGTAATTGCCTCTTCCTTGACAGGGGTATCGGTCATTCAGTCATCACCACAACCTTTCTCCACCAGTACAGCATCTCATTTCTTCCATCTTATCCCGTCACTGGAATTTATGACGGGTTAATTACTAGCGTAAATAGCTACTTTAGAACTGAAAGAAAATGCTGACTGAAGTGACAAGAGCAATTCGTGATAAAGAGTATGCTTAATAAATGCTTCGAACGAAACGACGCAAATAACCGGTGTCTCAGGAATATTTACAAAATATTTATTCGACTCAGAACTGACTAGTGCAATGTTCGAAATCAAGTTTAGGCACGTACGGCAAAAGGGTATTAGCGCTCGCTGAAATGTGGTCACCACGTATGTCAGATTGGCACGTGGCTTCCGCATGCGAAATTCGCAGCTATGCAATTGTTATTTGCTAGTTGCTGTAACTCGGTTGATGACGCACCTCCTCCATAAATCCGACCGAATCCGGCACACCCCGGACAGGGATCTAACAAGCTGTAACTATTTCACCCACTTGACATTCAGGCATTCAATCCAGAAGTTTTAAAACACGAAGTAACCTGTTTACCACTATTTTATTGTGATTGAACGGCGCTTCTTCTACTGAAAGGGCTAACAGAAACTTTAACACATAGGCAGTAACTAAACGTGTTTTAAAAATAAAACAATCCCATCTTGAGAAGAGAATAATAAGTATACATATAGTATCTAATTCTAATTGGAACAACAGCCCTACAATGTTAAAAATTCGCTTCTCCAGGAAGATCTTGGAAATCCACAAAAAATTATCGAATTAAGGATCACTACACATTTTTCTAACTAAAATTTTGAAAAATGTGATTAAACAAAATTTTATCCATCTGGGAGATTAACAACCTTTTCTTCTATAATATTTACCATTTTTTAAATAAAAGCATATAGGTATACTTACACACATTCTTATAAAATTATCCATTACCACTCATGAAAGGGTTTGCTATTCTTCCTATTCATGAGCACATTGTTACCCGTCTCTTACTGTCATTAAATCTATATCCATTAATTAACTCATTAAATCCACATCCATTAATATGGTGTAAAACATGCATTCGTTATCTGATTCTTCAGTTTTCTTCTTCCTTTCTTCCAAATACTTTACAGCAATTCTAATTACACTCCCTCAAAAGATATCCTTCCAAACTTACATCAAGAAAAGTAATACAGACAACCATCAAGAAATATATATTCTTTACAATACCAGTTTCTTTTTATTCACTTCATCAGTCTTCGTTTCTCATTCACACGCTTTAGAATCTTAATTAGTTTTGTCACTACACCTTAATAAAACAACATCAAATTCCTGGCCCTCACTCAGCCTTCCGTCACGTGCACCGCCCTTGTCAATTTCGCTGCATCTGACATCTTTCACAGACTCCTCCACACACTCTGACAGCCTCAGCGCCTCGTCCAGAACACGGACTTAACCCAAATCACCAGCGCCTGTCTGCGGTCAGCCCGCCCTCCCACCCCCCACTGTTTACGCTCAGCGAGCTATGAAGGGCGCGGGAAGGGCGAGACGGAGGGACGGGACCACGAAGAGAGAAAGTGCTCAGGATAGAGAACTGGATGTGCAGAGAAGACAAAGGATGAGGCCGGAAGAGGAGGGACGTGGTGAGTAAACAGAATGGCATGATAAAGGAAGGAGCACAGCGAGGTGCTGTGGAAGGAAAGCAAGAGTTGTGGAAACGGTCGGAAGGTGCGTAAAGTAAAAGTGGGTAGGGGAGAAGTCGGTCGAGGAAGGAAGGAAGAGAGGGGCGTGAAGGAGAAAGAAGACAAGAAAGGGTTGAGGAGAGGTGGTAAGAAGCGAGGAGAACCAAGGGGAAGAGTGGAGATAGCAGAGGTAAATGAAGAGAGGAGGAGATACAATATGGATCGTGAAGTCGAGTAGAAGATGGGGAAAAGGATCAACGATAGGAAACCAGGGGTAAAAGAGCGGAGAGATAAGAGGCGGGGATAGCAGGGAAGAGAAAAGTAGAGCTGGCAGATGAGAGAGGTAAATAGAGGGACGAGGAAATACGATACGGTTCGTGAAGTTGATGGCTAGAAGGAGCACGGATGGGGGTAAAAGAGCGTGGAGGAAAGAGGAGAGGAGAGCGGGAAGCGGGGCGTGGGCGTGGGCGTGGGCGGGGGAGGCGCGGGGCGGGACGCCGAGCAGCAAGTGGAGGAGCTTCGTTTCTGTCGGCCACCGCCGAGGCCTCGGCCGACCGCGGAGCGCGAGTGTACACGCCTCTTGGTGTGTGCGGTCGGGCCGCCCGCAGAATCCGTCTGTTCTAGCCTCCGTCGCACTCGCCGCCGCCGCCCCGCCCCGCCCACGCCGCTGTTCCTGGCAAGGGCCGCAGCGCCGCCGTCGCTCTGGCGGCCTGATCTCCGCAGACGCGCCCTTCCCAACTTCCTCGTCGGAGCCCAAGCCGCCGCTGTGCGCTGCTTGTTAAGTGGTGATGCACAGCTCGCAATCAACTTGTTAGAAAACAGGGATTTGGAGGTTTTCTATCCAAATGATTCCGAATTAACTTGAAACACAACACAAAGACCAGCTTGGAATGAAATTCATCATCGATTATACGAACTTCGACAAAGCGACCACATGTAAATAATTCAGTCAAGACTAAATAAAACGAACGAGCTGAATTATTAGAGATCGGTCCAGTTCGCCTGCGGCAAATTTTGAACCCTTTCTTCCAAAGAGCGAATTTAAAAATAAATGTCGTTTTGTGGCATCCATACAGCAGAAAACTGATGATGATGCTCATGATGATGATGATGAATGATGATGGCTATGCCATCAAAAGCTGCTCCTATAATATAATAAACGTATAATAAACAGTATTGTATAATAAACAATATTGTGGGCAATGACGACACGTATAATTATTTCATTGTATGTGCCAACGAAAACACACCACAATACCAATACTAAAAATAAATGTTTTCTTACTGTTTATATGTATTAAACGAAATGATATTAATGATGTTTTTCATATTGTTAAAATACCAGTATCTCCTATAGACTAAGAGGTATTACTATAACTATTATTATTATTATTATTATTATTTTTATTATTATTATTTTCAGACAGTGGAGTGCGGTTAGGTGGAGAATTGTGCAGGATTGCAAGGTTAAATCATGCATTTCGTAAAGTATTTTATTGTAGGCTTAATAAATACAAAGTTATAATATTTATCACCAATTAGAAAACAATCTTGTCTAGCCTTCCGTGAGTATCAAACCGTTGACCTAAATGACCTCCATTTCAGACAACACATTCGTTAAAACTCCACCTTATTTCGCGTCTTGAGCCAGAGAGACTGTTGGTACAAGCATTCGTAACCTCCGAACCACCAAGACCAACCCTTCCCGGCACATACGCTCCATTTCCTTCTTGCCGTTAGTCAATTCAATATTGAACGGCCTCTTCCAAGAATATTCCCCGAGTCGACGTTCCTAGACCAACATATCGTTTCGAACGCCCGTCACCACTTCATTAACTTCGTTTCCTGCACTATCTCAACAGCCCTTTCAGAGCCCCTCCAACCACGTTTCTTGGACCACGCCCCCTCTCGCCACGGCCAGCGCGATCCGCGCCGCCCGTATTTCCCTCTTCTGCCCGCTGCCTCTCCAAACAGCCGCCTCCGCCTCCGCCACCGCCTCTGCCTGGCGAGTCTCGGCAGCCTCTGGCCGGCGCATCACTCGTCCCAACCTCCCCACTCCCACAACGCCCCACCAGGGCCTCGACGAGACGCGGCAGCCCCAGCCACCCCCACCCCCCCCCGCCGCCGCGCCCGCCCACCTCTTCGCGCCAACTCGGCCGGGCAGTGACAAAGCCCCGGCGACCGCAATCGCCGCTCCTAACGACGCCCGCCGCCGCGCCGGCAAGAAGAGCCCGAGCCCCGCCCCGCCCCTCCCCCCTCTTCCTCCACCCCCGCCCAGCCGCTGCACCCTACGACCCCGCACCGCGCCCCGCCGAGGTTTTTCCCCACTGCGAGGCAGAGGGCCCTTCGGCGGGGACGGCCTGAGCGGCGAGGAAGTGATGATTGCTGAGGTGGCAACGAGGACGGGGTGGGCAACCAGGACGGAGTGGGCAACGAGGACGGAGTGGGCAACGAGGACGCAGTGGGCAACGAGGATGGAGTGGGCAACGACGACGGAGTGGGCAACGAGGACGGAGTGGGCAACGAGGACGGAGTGGGCAACGAGGACGGAGTAGGCAACGAGGACGGGAAGGCAAAGAGGACAGGGACGTACAGGCAGGTCAGGGAAGGCATTGCCGAGAAGGACAGAGAGAATGGCAACAACTATAGGGGCCGTGAGGACAGAAAGCTCGGAGAGAGCGTTGGGCGACAAGGGAAGCGCGGGCGATGAGGATGGAAATGACCAGTGGGGGTGGCAAGAGGGGTAAGAGTGTTGAGGAAAGTGAGGGCAACAATGACTGAGGGCTGCCAGGACCTCATAAGTCGAGAACTGCGAGGAATAGTAAGAGTGAGAGTGGGGAACCCGAATGGGGGTCTGTGGTGGCGAGAAGGGAAGTGTTACATGGAAGCTGTTTTGTTGTATGGGAACAATTCTTGACAGCAGCGAGAAAGGCAGTGGTGGAAACAACTGCAGGAAGAGCAGGAACAATACGATAGTTAAAAGGAAAATGACGGTGCGGGCTGTGGCAGTAGAGGTCTTCGAAGGCGCCGAAGATCGTCGAGATGGGTAGAGAACGTAAAAGTGAGGGTGATGGAGACGTGGAGGGTCACGAAGGGACAGCGGCGAGCGCGGCTGGGAGAGCAGAAGCCAGCGAGTGCAGCGCTGGGAAGCGAGGACCGTTGGAGTGGCGAAGCGACAGCACGGGTGGCGAAGACGGCCTTCGCGACCCAGGCGACCGAGGTTTGGCGGCGCGGGCGCTCAACCGCAAGACATCGTGCCTCTGGCGCCCGCGAGGGAAGAGGGCCTGGGATCGGTCGCGCGCGGCGAGAGGGACGAGAGAACGACCCTCCGAATGGCGTCGATATCAAAAGAGAAAAATCGCTAGCTGCACTACACGAGAAAGTCCTGCGAGAGGAAACATACGGACGCGAAGAGAACCTGGTGGTGAAAAGTGAAGGAGGTCGAGAGATAAGACACGAAAAATCCCAGGGCAGATTTGTCCGGGCGCCGAGTGGGAGAGGTTATTTCCGGCACGAGACTGCCCAACTAAACGGGAGGAAAAAAGAAACAAGTTTAAGGGCCAGGGCCAGTGACCAGTAGTATGAAATTTGTGATATTAGTAAAACAAAGCTATCCCTAAGAAAATACTAAATGGAATCTCAGAAATGCAATGGTACGGCGCGATGAGGGCGACAGTCACCATGACTATTAACCAAAACACCGCAAATGTTCGATTGAAATATGAATACACATACCTCGCCTCTGAGCATCAAATGAAACAGTAAATAAATGAACAATTTTAATAAAATCTAATGAATTACTAAAATTGCAATTTAGAAGATTCGGGAATAAAACATAATTCGTACGGCGCACACAGGCACAGTGGCAAATCTTGTGTTGTGCATAATCGCCCCCTTCAAACCCAATCGTATTTTCTGATTTTACTTAATATATTCATAATTAGCATAAAAGAACAGTTTTTTCAGCCTCCAATGGTACATACGAAAGGGACAAGAGTAAATAAATAACAAATGTTACAAACGTGGTTACTTCTCTAAATAAACTCCGTGAAGATTCACACATTTGTCATGTCTGTGAACGAGCGTTTGCATCCCCTGACAAACATTGCCACCAGGAATGTACGATAGTCATGAACTCTCTTTCACTCATTTTTCTGGAAGCTATGGCCTCTTAGCCAATTCTTTAATTATCGGAAGACATAAAATCTAAATATATTACTTCTGGGCTGCGCTTGCCACTACCTGATTTACGATAACACCAGTCCCTAACCTTTTTCGTCCTACCGCACGCATTATGTACGAATGATGTAGTGAAGTTACTCTAAGAAGGGACCAGTGTGACAGGTCGCGAAAGAAAAAAAAGTCACGTCGGATGGCATTGTAAGAGGTGGGGTCGAATCCATTTACAAATGAGCCAACTGCAAACGGACTCACTGACAAATTGAGCGCATGGACATAATCTGCAGTTTTGTTGCCAGCAGCTGTCAAAGCGGTCTATTCTTTATATAATGGGGGAGTGGTAATGAAGACAACGTGACGAGGGTTGCGTCATCCGTCGGAGTGCGTTGCGTGGAGCGAGGGAGCGCGGCTCCCAAAACCCGGGCTCCGGAGTGTTCGCGGGTCGCGGGGAGGAGAGGCGCGAGTTCCGGAAGCTTCTACACTCGCGCGCCCGACCAGGTGTAAATAAGCGGCGCCGGTGGCCGGCGGTCCTGTCTGCGACTGAACGGTGAAATGTGTGCATCGCGGTGACCAGCTGTGCAGTGGTCGGTGCAGTGGACGGTTAGCAGTGCAAAGACGTGAGCTGTGTGTAAAATAATCAAGAGAAGTGTGCCGCGCGAAAAGAAATAATAAAGTGGATATAAACTTAACAACGGTGAAACAGAATACTTCGTGTATATAAGGCAGTATTTTTCGCATGTAGTAAACTAGTGAGTAATTACATATTAAAAAAATAATCGACGCTGTAAAAATAAATACATTCCACATAGATGGCCTTGGATTTGAACCCCGGTCCCAGCGGTGAAATAGAGCTGTCCAACCGCTACACCTTGGGCCACTTTCCCGTCCGTCCCTCCCTGTGCCGAGAGAGGCCACACCTTTACGGGGAGGCGATTTCCCGCGAGGTGAGCCGAGGGCCGGTCGCGGTCGAGGCGCGGGTGCAAGGAGAGACCTCTTTCGTGAGGCGGGGAGGGAGGAGGATGCGATGACAGGCTTCTAACGAAACTCCGCCTCTCATTCCATCATCCTTCACCTCACAATCATTATCGCTCTCGAGTACTCATTAGATCTTTTCTCCTGGATCTAAATAATATATACAATTGAAATGTCTCTAAGCACTACACATAATGCACTTCTCCCCCCATACGTCACACAATTTTTAACTGTTTTTGACATTATATAAACTAAGTAATAAAAATAAGCCCCAATAAATAAAAGAAGTTGAACTAATTTATCAGGAGCAAACTTAAATTACAGTCTCTCCTCGTGAAATTATTTCTGGATCAGCCCCAGTGACACCACCTTTATTATAATACCAGTGCCTAACCCTTATGAGCCTACCTGGTTACTTGATAATGAACATGTTTGTGAATAAGGAAGCAATAATGAAATGTAACGCTGAGGAAACTAGACAACCCCAACAACACTCGCCCCGACCCTTCACATCCAGCACAAATTCCACATTCATCCACCAGGGCTTGAAGCCCAGTTCCAGCAGTGGATCGCCCCTCCCCTCCCCTGTGCCGAGAGAGGCCGCACCTTCGCGGAGAGGCGATTTACCGCGAGGTGGGCCGAGGGCCGGCCGCAGCCGAGGCGCCGGAGCGACGCGGGTGGGCGGAGGACGGGGGGAGGGGAGGGAAGGAAGGGGAGGAGGGGAAGGGAGAGGGAGGAGCGGGGGGGGGGAGAGGACAAGTGACGTGGGCCGCAAGGGTCCTCGGGGGCGCCTGGGAGCGCAGGGGGCCGTAAAGTGCAAACGCCAAGAGTTTCTCACACGGTCCGCCCAAAAATTCCGCCGCGCCTCGAAAACCCTTTTCCACCTCGACGCCGAGTGAAGATACTCGTATGATGGAACGCGGGGCCTAAGAGAGGAAGCCTGCAAGGAGTTGCGACTGTTGCGGCGCACGCAAATCATGATGCATGTGTGGAACGCAGAATAATGAAGGCTGCAGAAAGGACACTTCGGAACGGGGAGATCAACCGAGAATACGAAGAGGAAATTAAGGTCCGTCACAAAAATGTGTAGAACGTTTCTGGAAAAATAACGAGGAAAGAAAACAACATGAATAAAAGGAGCTAAAATGAGAATGGGCTCCTGTAAGAAGGGTAAGAAGACTATAATATCCACAGGTACAAAAATAAGTATCGGGAAATAGCAAAGGAAATGTAAATGTTGAAAGAAATGATAGTATTGTAGAAACTGTTGAAATGGATTAAATGGAAGTGAAACGTGCTTTGGTCTAGGAAAAACCCTGAGAGTGCAGACAAGAAAAGACCTGGGAAAACCTGATGAACCGTTTTCCAAGATTGCACAAGTAAGATTTGTATATCTCTATATGACTCCCCGAATGTGTATGTATATGCAAACACACAAACTATGTGAATAGTAAATAAATATTATAGTATACCGACTATATGAGGTCCAGGAACATTGTATTTCACATGATAGTACAAGGAAGCTACAACAAACACGATCCCCTAGCTCACAACTATAATATCAAAATGTATAATTGTTGATATCAGGCTTCTGCTAATCAAACCATCTCATTCCATTTACGAACATTTTTCAACAGAAACAAAAATATTCTGCGACCAAATATTGGGAATATATTCCAGACATTCTAGTGGAAATACACTTCATCTCAACTATATATCTTTCGGATATTATGAAGTACTCCCTAAACTGAACTAAACTGCAAAAACAAGAGCTTAGCAAAATAATTGTTGGAAAATAAGAGAATGGCGTGCTCTTGATAGATTAATACAGTATTCGAAAAACGAGAACGCCAACCGTTGAGGGACGACACAGTGAAGGAAGGCGGGCAAGACGAGGACGTACGCAGAGGAACTTGCTCAGCGTACGCGAGAATAAACGCGTCGAGGCGGAAGAAAAAAATTAAACATGCAGCGTGGGCCAGGGGGTCGTAATGGGCGCGCTGCCTGCGGAGGAATGTGTGGTCGCCGACGAGAGAACGCTGCAGCCGCGGCGGAGGACCTGCGGACACAAAAACCGTCCCAGACCACTGCCCTGCCCCGGCGGCGGCGACGACGACGACGAACAGTGCTGAACGAACTAAGAAGAACACGAACAAAAATCTGAAAACTTCAACACTGACTTCAATTCAGAAAAAAAGTGTACATCTTAGTTTTATACGTCAAAACATTCCAAGAAATATGAAAATTTAAAATTTGAAACCAGCTGTTTACTTGTTTTAAAATGGAAACAAACGATCTATTGTTGGAATCGATCCACACAAAAATAACTTTGGGATTCGTCGATTCTTTAAAATTTCATCACGTTTTTCGAGCAAGTATTCAGAAGATATATTTTGATGGTGTTTGGGTAAAGGGATTAAGAGTGATAAAATCGAGTTTGAAGAAATGCGGAAATATAATTTTCAGTGATTACGGAAGATTAGAGAAAATTTGAAAACATTCAATTCCTTATATTTTAATACTAAGATTGCTCATACAATGTAGATATTGTCAAGTAGAAACCGGTAGGTAACATTATTCCGACTTCACAAAATATGGCTATAATCAATATTCCTGAAAACCCTCGATTTATGTATGTTGGGAGAAGATTTTAAATTAAGCGAGAACATTGCCAATTTCAAACGTCAACCTGCTTGCTTTTAACAAACGTTCTGAACATTTCGATACATTGTACAGGGGACATACATGACTTAATTTTCATATAAATTTGGAGCGAATATTGAAACATTTAGAATTTTAATTTGAGGTTCTCTGTATATTTTGAAATATCTGAGCTCTCCTGCTTGAAAATCAAAAATGGTATTTTACAAAGTATTAATATAAATGTTTCGAAAGTAGAACTTACACAAGATAAAAGCGTGGCGCATTTATACTAAACAAGTCACCTGAGGTAGCAAAAGTTGCTTGTCCATTGTGATGCCTTAGCTCAGATAACAACGCGCGAACAGTAACTACGAGTATTTCACTACAAACATCAATTTTCTCGTAAGATAGTGACATAACACTTGCCACATAATACTCAATTCCGTTGTGCACTTAATCTCACCAAGAAGCTAAGTTAGTTCTAAGAAATTTAGATTCATCATTGAATAACACAGTGCACCTTGTAACATTGTAACTTGTAATTCTATACATGCTCTCGTTGAAATATTACAGAGCTGTATCATTGAGGCGTAATATTAAAATTAACAGTTTCACAATTATCAAAGAGTTACAGTTTTCAATCAATACATTATATTAATAATAGTTATTTCTGTGTAAGAATATTCTTACACTATCTGTAACATGCGATCCCCTGAATGTATACTTTGAACAAAAGAGAAGCAGTGTTATCAAGCAACCGTGAAGCTAAACACATACTGAAGAACGTAATATTAAAATTTTAAGCCTTAATAGTAAAACTTTCATTTTATTTACTTTCCCTGAGATTTTGAAGTCCATGACTTGATTTGTTAAAATTGAATGAAGCTTTTCATGGCCTTATACGGGATGTTGTTCCCTCACAATTTAAACCTATTACTGGATAAATTCTCGTATATTGTATTACCACACATAATTAATCGTATTTTGTAGGACGGAGTGTTTCGCGCTACAGAGATTAAATTTCTCATCATTGCATTTGTCCATTAAATGCAGGCACTGAACAAAAGAGAAACAGCTTATAATGCACCAGTGAAACGAAACACAGGCTGCAGAGCATGCAAGTGATATTAAGTTTTCAGTCATTATAGTAAAACTTTCATAGATTTTTTTTCATTGTCAAGTCGATTGCATTGATTGTTTACAACCGACTAAGTCTTTTAGAAGCCCTGAAATGCTATGGTTCTTACAATTTCAAGCCATTTTCGTAATTACAAAGATTGTCGAATTGTAAACGGCATTAAATATTATTTCTTAAACTTGCACTCTACAATCAACAAAAATATTGAAATGTTTGTCACACTTTTCTGACCTTATTAAACGAGAAACTAAAATATTTTTTAAATAATTTATTTCACTGACGTTTCAACTCTAGCTTTTTTATAAAATATTTTTAATAAAATCTAAGGTCCAGGTTTGGTGAAAATACTTAGTAAAATCAGGTAGCATTTTACTAAAAATGTTAATATTATAAAATGCTGGCCAAGTATGTGACGACGTAAGCATCTTCACTAAAATTGTTATTTTATGTAAGACTGTCACAATTGCATTTTTTATTTCATTTTATACGCCTCGATAATTTGCATCACTTCCAACGAAGTGATGTAATTGCTAACAATAAAAAATTCACTGTCTAAAATTATCGAGGTGTACGACTGAAAATAACATCTCCACTAAAATATTTTCTCAGTAATTAATATTCAAAGAATCAAAGCAAATATCCCACAACGCAATCTATTTTAATAATGCCAGAAAACGATTACAGTTAAACTAGATAACAGACGTTCACACGTTCCTTTCAGTCGATCATTTTCTCTCCCATTCATTTCGTCCCGGCCCACTGCCCAAGAGCAACAGCTGCCGAAGGGCGCAAGGGCACCCGGAGGGCAAAGGTGAAGGGCCCGGTGCCGTCCGTCCTTCGCTGGAGATGGCCCAGGCCGCCACGTGAACGCTTCTTCGGCGAGCCGCCGGCCGCCGCTAAAAAAATGCCGACAACTTTTTCTCCCCTGTCGCGAAAGTCGATGAACGCTCGACACTCGCCGCACGATTTTTTTGCAATTACTTTTTAAAAGTTCCCCCAGTCGATTCCGGAGGGTTTACAGCCGTCTGGTGATAATGAACGTTTCTTACTGCGTTCTAATAGAAGCATGCGGGCGATAATTCGCTATAATTAGTTTTAATGGAGACTGGAACACAGAAAGCTATCTCATTTAATACAAACAACTTCCTTAGAATAAATAACTAACCTCCATTTTCTATTGGGAAATATCAATACATAATGGACTTTTTCGCGTATAGGCCAACTCGGACCACGCGTGCATGCTGCTTCAGCAAGTGCAAGTATCTTCCTGGGGAGGGGGAGAGGATCAGCATTTTACCTGAATCCCGTTATCCCCCAACGTGATTATCCCTGCGGATATGGATGATGAGATGATGATGGTAAGGGATGAAAGAACGGCACACCCATACATTCATAAAAAAATACGCCCATGCCCGACGCGGGACTTGAATCCGCAGTCTTCTGATCCAAGACAGCTACGTCACTACTCCCTTAACGATCTCAGCCATATGGGCGGCTATAATGCTGTATTATTACGAGCATTTGTGAAGTATAGTATGGGATTCTGAAGACCGCAATAATCCTTTCAATTAATACTTGTGAATCATCTTGCTGCACTTCAGAGGTCAATGTATCAAACAAAGTTTTCGTGTTTTGTTTTTATAGAAGGAAATAATCGGTAGCCTTTCTTTAGCGCAACATAGATACGCGAAAAACTGCTGCTGACTTGCAAACATATTGTCTAGTAATGATGAAAATTATAATTACGGTCGCAAGTAGTGATTCTTTTAATAAAGATTCAAGCAAAATTCTGCAGTACAAAATTATCCCACGCAGACAGTGTGTTCCGGTCAATCGAGACTGCGGTCTGTTCATTGAAATCACGCATTATAACTGAAATACTTCCGGCGGAATTCGCACCAAGCATTCTAGGAAAACAATTGTTCCTAAATCAGCCGCCCGCGTGGTGGTTAAATTTTCGCTCTAAGCGCCGTCAAAGGTCGCGCGTAATTCCGTGACGCAGTGGAAAGAGCAGACATTATGCACAATGGTGTCATTGCGACCCCTCAAATTCTTCTCCGAGCTGTCAAAACTCGGATTGCGAGATGAGCGCGAGAGGAAACACGCGTCTTGCATACAATGGGCACGGGATGCCATGCAAAGACGTATCGCCGTGCGTGCGTGTGCGTGCGTGTTCTGACAACCGCGTGTTGCCGTTGGCATTCATCTGGCGCCGAGTGTCTGGGACAATGGAGAAGGGATGGCGCGAGTCGAGTGCACTATGGGAACGAGAGGATGGCAACGAAATTCAGGATGTCGGCGAGACAAAGGACGCGATACCGGCCCGACGTGCAGTATAGCCCACGTCTTCAAGACATCTGGGAAAATATCATGTTAGTAATGAATAAACCACAGACATAATTACGAACTCGATTTGGCCCAAAAAGAGTGGGAATGTTGTATACTTGTATTTTAGATGTACTTCTAGGTAATATGGAGGCTGGCCACCTCAATTTCTGCTTAGTCCACAACTGACAGAACTTTAATATCAGTTTTTCAAGGAATTACCAAGTCGTTAAACATCACTATATAAATTGAAACCCTGGAAAGATCTCCGATCAAAGGACTTTTTTTTAAATTAAAAAAGGCAGCTTACAATTCAATTTCGGGGAATAATACGTGTCACCGAAATAGTAAATAAGCGAATGGGCTTCTTAACAGAGAGATAGATTATATGCGTTGTCTCTAATTGAGTACTTATTCAAGGACAATACAATAAATTTAAAGGTTCAATTTATTTAAGTGACACAGCCGCTCCTAACCGTCTAGTCACAATAAAAAATGGCGATGTAATTGACTGCAGCCTAGAACGAAATATGTGGTCGCTGAACGAAGAGATGAGGACAAAATAAAAATGCACACCACTTCTGAGAAATTGAATTGATGTATGTAAAATACAGAAAATTGATATTCATTTCAATCAAGTTTACAATAAAAGCGTCTTATTTCCTTTCGTGATCTCACACTGCCATTCCAACAGGCACTAGTATACTTTCAGATAGGACTGCTATCCCTAATTTATTATCTATGTGAAAGACAAATTGAAAAAATATTAGAGGAATATGAGGAACATATCCTTCTAATATACATGATTCTACATTCTAACTGATAATGTTCAATGAACTACTTTTATTTCTCAAGAAAAAATGGCTTGATAAAAAATTGCATAAAGCTTTTCACTTCCATTGACTTTCAATTACATCTTTAATGGCACATTTGAGAATTTTTTGGTGACTTCTCATGCCACTACTATATGAAGTTTCAATTTTACCGTGAGTCATCACGTTATCACGTAAAAACTACCATAGAAATCAGAAGACCAATATCTCAATATATCGCTCGTTTTAATTTGGCATACAATGTTACAATACAGACACAGTAATAACAGCATCAAGAGTCTCACTAATGTTTTTGCTATAAATATCTAGCTCGTAATTCAAAAGACTGATGAAGGTTTCATGGAAATTTGCTTTCATAACCTACAGTATCACGCGACGAGCTCTCGATTCATTCCATTCCATAGCAAGGCAATAAAGAATGACTAATTGCAGCTTACAAATTGTATGAAAATCAGATCCTTCTCAAAACATCCACTCTTTATAGTCCTAGGAACGCAAACCAGTTAATGTACCTCCGGTAAACTAGAATTCGAGTTTACGATAATGGGAATGAATAATTAAGAAACAACAAAAGAATATAAGACACTTCTTCCTCAATCAAATAATGTTTTTGTTCTGTTATTGTGAGCCATTTGGAAGAAAAATGGACTAACCTTAGCATCTCATATCCGGCACATTCATAAATGTATTTCTGAATGTTGAAAAATGAGAAAGAAATGTTAGTAATTGCATGGCTTCCGAGAGCAGAAAAAAAAGAGAAAAAGAAAAAAGAAACGTGAATCCAAACGATTTCCATCAGAATATCTGGAGAAACACTCTACCTATACTAATTCTAGCCTTATTCTAGATTAAACAACGCCAAAACATGCACGCAAAGAATTAGGACACTGAAAATTGATTTGCAAGTTAAGTAAATCTAATGTTCATGATGTTTATAAAAATATGCAGCTTCAACGAGGAAGTTTAAGTCGCATACTACTGTCTTCACTGCACAAGCTAATTTACATACTATGTGTTCTTACGATTCGTCAACTTAATTGTAACCACAAAATTCTCAGTAGTTTAATGAATATAAGTGAATTACAACCGTATAGTGACCCCGCCATTCCTTTCGGCGGTTTGAAATTGCGGTTTGAAAAATTTATATCAGGCATTCTAAATTCACAAAATATTTTCAAGGAGTTGGAGGCACGCAGGAGGCAGATGATCAGACAAGAGAATACGGATACCAATAAATCAATGATCAAAGAATGCTCACAGTACCCAAAATATAGAATCGCTCAATCATTAAATACGAAAGGCGTATAAGGGTTATGTCGACTTACACACATGAATCGTTTCAAAAGTACAAAACAATGGAATGTTAATAATAATTTTTCTATTTTTTATTGTGAAAAAGCCAACAATAACTTCAGTATATGGCAAAAAATTAATCAACTCAGCCGAGATGTAAAATGAGTGAAAAACCAAGCAAATTACTTTAGATTGCTTCTACAAATGTGGAAACATCACTGATCGTGCTAGTCGGACGACTCTAGTAGCTGTACTCCACTTAGTCTACCCCCTCAGTAAACCTAATTCTCTAGGCGTTTACAAATCACACAGTCGAGTATTTTCCCAACTCTTACCCTCGTCAGTACATTTCCCTCTTCCCCAAACCTTTCACAGCATCGCCCAACGTGCGAGGGCGGCACAACCGCCAAAGAGCGCCTGCTGATCAGCCACGCAGCCACACGCACTCTGCCGGCCGTCATCCCAACCACGCGCGACGTCGCCGCGCAGGCACGCCCACCGCTCGCCCTTTGCTGCGATAATGTTTCCGCAGCGGCCGCGCGAATTCTGCGGGAGCGCCGCAAAAACCCACTCATCCCCCCCCCCAAACCCCCGCGATCACACACACACACACACACATACACACGCAGGTATACACACACTCATACGGGGAGAGGAGCGCGCAGAAAAATGCTGACAGCGTTTTCGACGGGCGCGCGACTTCAAACAGCCCCCGCCCGTCAGTCAATACAAAATTCCATCGCTTTTGACCGCCCCCCCCCCTCGCGGACTCATCGCGCTAAGCTCCGTACGGGAGGGGGAGGGGAGGGGAGGGGAGGCGGGAGAGGAGGGGGAGGGAAGTTGCGCAAAGTTTCCCTTATGTGGACGCGCTTTGCTGGTACACCGTTTAAAGGGGAAAGGGAGGTTTTGTTTATTTCATAAAATGGGATGATATGAGAATCGTATTTATCAGTTTTCGGACTTTCTGTGCTTTTAAAGGACATATTTATATGAAATATTTGAAAATGACTTGAATAAAGTAATAATAACAGTAATAATAATAATAATAATAATAATAATAATAATAATAATAATAATAATAACAATAATAAATAATTTATATCCTTAGATCATAATTCGTTCTTTCATAAGAGTTATTCAATAGATACATACTGGAATACATATTCAATGGATCACTGGTAATACATATATGGTTAACATAAGTCATAATGGATATATCGCTGTTATTACATTGTCATTATATGACGAAAGTTTGTAGATCTTGTAGAGATTACATAGTCTTCCATGTAGCGAGTTTTCATCGTTTTCAAGGAAGCATTACTTTCTAATATTTATAAAAACATATTGAAAGCAATACGAGGCGGTGATGAACTTTTAGTAAAATGCGATAAAAACATCTCGGGTAAAATATCGCAATTCATTCCACTAGACTCGGAAGGCGGTTATTTTTTTAAAAAAACTAATCAAGAATGAATAAAAACGAAGAATTGAAAACCCTAATAATGACATGTGGTGCGATGGAACTGAAGAAACAGGGCTGGCTTGTCTGGTTCCCAGAGAAACCGACCGTTTGGCAATGTGGCAACACAGTAGGAGAAGAATGACGGCAAAACACCTGTTGTCTGGGGCGTCGCTGTTCGTGACGCTGCGATCCTTCCGCGAGACAATAGGCGCGGTCCTCCTTCCATCTTCAGGCACCGCGCGAAAGGCGTTTACTCGCTACTGGCGCACCGGCGATGAGAGAAACAGGGCGCCATTGTGCAACCGTTGGAACGTTTTTTTCGGTTTACGATATTGCTGATAGTAACGTAACGTCACTTACAAATACACCACGTTCACTGCTCCACGGTTGCCATGTGACAATCAGCCAATTACAGACAAAAACACATTATTATTATTATTATTATTATTATTATTATTATTATTATTATTATTATTATTACTATTATTATTATTACTATTATTATTACGAGCTTTTTTTTTACTTTCTGCATTACATGGAGGAAATTTGATTTGCCTCACCAATCCTGGTTAGGCTCCGTCGATATCGCAGAGACGATACATAAACGAATATTGCTCACTATGACATTCCAGTTAATCAAGCCCCAATCACCAGTATCCCCAGAATTATCTCACTTTTCTGCAGCTGTCTAATATACTACTTTTTGCATTTGCACCGCACAGGAAAATGATAATTGCAACACTTGGATTGCCGGATTGCTTGGGTATTAATCTAGTGATGTGATTATCGGTTGTATGCCAAAATTTTGAAGGCTTCTTTGATGACGTAGCTCTTGGCACAGTGGTATATGTTTCTGAAATTCAAATTATAAACCAAGACGAAATAGATTGTAGACTACTGCAAAATAAATGATCGCAGCTGTTTTCTTCAGCTTCTTTAAAACTTTTATATCTGGTCTATTGTTCGAAATTTTTGTCTCTCAAATTATTCTTTAATAAAGAAGTACTTTTCTGATGAACTCCTAACAGCTGCTAAAAATCGTACCATCACATGCGCTCCCGAATGGAATCCAACTGCCATTAATGAGCCTGCACAAGCACCAACCCACACACCCAAACGCCGATGTGCTACGCACGATATGCTGGTCTGCAAAGGACGCTTAAGTGGTGAACGTATTGAAGCCCGCCCACGTAAAGGGAAGGTGCGCATCAATTGGGAAGATAACCCCAAACCCAAGCAGCGCTCGCCCTTTGCCGCAGCCTCCATTAGCAGCATCCTTTGGCTAAAGGGCGCACTTCCTCGGCCGTTGGTGTGACCTGTGACCGGCGCGGGGGGGGGGGGGGCGGGCGCGGTGTCGTCCGCGGTGGCATGGTCCACCACACCGGCGGAAGGCGGCGGCGTGTGTTGCAAGCTAGGAGGCAGGGGGAGGGCGTGCTGGGGGAGGGGGGACGCCAATATGAGGGCACCCGCGGGCCGCGAGGGTCCAAGTCACGGCCCTCTACGGCGGGGGGAGGGGAGATGGAGAGAAAAGTGGGGGGCGAGGAGGGGAATGAGATCGAGAGGAGAGCGAAGAGTAGAACAGAAAAATTGGGGAAATTAAAGGTGGATGAAAAGCACGTAAAGAGGAAAACGAAAACAAATAAATAATAGACTAATAAAGCAGAAGAAAACAGGAAAATAAAAGACTATAAAGGGGGGAGTAGATGAAAAGGACGAAACTCAGAAGTGTAAGAATCAAGACAAGTGCAGTAGTAGAGAGGTGGAGAAGAGACAGATATAGCAGAACACGAAGACGGAACATTACTTCTAGGAAGA
>BOPP01000127.1:2207224-2226495 GCA_017312745.1 Gryllus bimaculatus | reverse complement strand
CGGGGGCGGAGGAGGGGCCGGCGGCGTGCCGCGCACTTCCTGCCCTGCGACCCCGCCGCTCCACAATTGGCTCAAGAGAGCGCCCGACACAGACCCCCCCCCACTCCAAGCCAGTTAGCATCCTCGTGTTCACCACTCGCCGCCACGCGGACACAGTTCGTCCCCCGAAGCACACGCCTCGCTCAGAATTGTCTTGTTTCACTTGCTTACTTCATGCACTCCAGCACAAAATGTATTGTCAAAATGTATTGTCAAAATGTATTGTCAAATCAGAATTGTCATGTTTCACTTGCTTACTTCATGCACTCCAGAACAAAATGTATTATTTATTATCGTGTTGCCTGATTGCGGGCGGACCACTAGTGGTGATTGACTCGCACCCAGATTATTGAGGTCAGTTCCTACAGAGTGTTTTTTTAAACAGCGAAATGTGAGCGAAGGTAATAAGTGAGATGTCTGGTTAAAGACAGTGGTGATGTGTGAACATGATGTGCTGGAAGGCAAGTAAAACTGGAGAAATTCAAGAAAACCTACGATCCTGCCCTACGAATCGCGTCTTCCCAAAACAT
Organism: Gryllus bimaculatus; assembly: GCA_017312745.1. NCBI lineage: Eukaryota > Metazoa > Arthropoda > Insecta > Orthoptera > Gryllidae > Gryllus > Gryllus bimaculatus. The sequence continues at coordinate 2,225,926 of BOPP01000127.1, read as the reverse complement.
CCAAGTGATACTATGTTGCTAACGTTAAAATGCAGCAGTTTTCTTCGGGTATTCTTGCTAAACAAGATTGCAGCGACCAAACTCATTCGTCAGCAACACAGTTTGTCGGAAAACAAGGGCGCTTTTTTTCATAGCGTATTGTCGAGTGAAAAACGGTGAAGCATGTAGGTTAAAATGTTGGTAACTTTGCGTAACCCGCAGCTTCTCCTTAAAGGTGGATACATGCGAGCAAGCCAGGCTCGCAAGCCAGGCTCGCAAGCCAGGTTCGCAAGCCAGGTTCGCAAGCCAGGTTCGCAAGCCAGGTTCGCAAGCCAGGCTCGCAAGCCAGGCTCGCAAGCCAGGCTCGCAAGCCAGGCTCGCAAGCCAGGCTCGCATGCCAGGCTCGCAAGCCAGGCTCGCATACCAGGCTCGCAAGCCAGGCTCACAAGCCCGGTTCGCTCCAGTTATAGAGATGTCGTCACTCTTACGTGCTTAACTGTTTCGTGGTGCCCCACAATGTTCTTGTAGTGATCAGAGCAACAGCACCTCAGAGTATTGGGGTTCAAATCCCGGGCGATTCACGTGGAGGACGTAATCGACAAATCGAATTCACGGCATGTTCTCTGGAAAGTCGTCACTACTTCCCTGCCTCTTATTCCAATATTACTTCATCATACTTCATATTATATCGTCATACTCAGCTGTCCAATTAATCGCCAATCCATCCAGCTCTAGCCGTTGACTTGCATAAGGTTCCACAATCATAATCAGGACTCGGTTCTCATGTCATTTTTATCATTGGTGCATTGTAGACGTAGCTAACTTGTAAATGTATATTTATCATCACATATAGGTGATAGAAATATATAGTTATTGAGTCTTTTTCATCCCTTTTCACTTTTTATGTCTTTTTTTATTTTTATGTAATTTTTGTGATTTTACGCATTTCCCCCCTTTTTGTGTTTTTTGTTCATGAACGTTTCATGAATTTACAATGACTCAGTAAAACAAAGTTTTTAATGTATCATCAGTTCACGACAAAATGCACTATTGCAATCGACTCTGGTTATCGAAGTCTGAAAAATGCATGGATCTATGACGGTTGAATAATTGAAATTAAGAAATACATTTCCTTTCAAAATGAAGACTTGATATTAAACATAATTTTATTCAAAATTGTAAAATTCATTGAATAAGTAAACATTTTCATACAAATTGTTGAGTAATTAGGTCATTTTCCCCTTATTTTAAAGAAGATTAGGCCATTTTCTCTTTTTTTAGTATTTTATAGAACGTTCTTAAAGGTTTTTTAGCCCATCAGAATCCAAGCCCTGATCATAATAAAGGAGTAGAATGGTGACGACGTCTTTGTTCCCACAATGGAGGAAGACCGATGGGCAATCGAATTGAGCCAGGCTTGCTCGTGTATGGCCATCAGAGCCTTTGAACTCCCATATAACGTGGTGGAAACCATTACAGTGGTGCGTTCTACTGCAGCACCTTCTTACAGGAACTAAAATACGAACTGTTGCCAACGATACTTTAAACGTGCGCGGCTGCTACGTGGGTTCGACAGACGCAAGCAGGCCCATAGTGTCACAAAAGACAACGTTGATGTTCTAGCTTTCGTCAGAGCTTCCTTATAAGTATGTATTATGACTAATTGAACGTTTAGAAGATACTTTTTGTATTTCTCACAAATTAGCCAATTTGTATGTGCGAAAGTTGGCGAGCGTAACCAGCATCTGCACTCAGCGACACAATCGTAGCATCCTCCAGCTATGACGCCGGTGTTGATGGAGAGTTGCGAGAGCCTGATGGCCATCTTTACAGCGAACATCGTACCGCCCCCACTGCCTTCACTACTACCCCACTTCCGGCCCGACCGCCTGCGCCGCGCCTTTGCCTTCCGCCGCCGCCGCCGCCTCGGCCGTGCCCCCTGCGTCGTCAATTGTCGGCGGCGGCGGCGAGATCAAAGGGCGACCCGCGAATCGGAATTTCGAAATTGTCTGCACTTGACCCACAGCAGCAGACGGAGAGTGCTGCACAAGGAGGACTTCTCGCGGTGGGGAAAGAGACCGAAAGAGTGGAAGTCATTACGGATGCCGTAACTCGTGACCCAATTTTGGTTTAAGTAGAAAGAAGAATAAAAAAGGCGCACCAAGGAAAACTTGACCTGATGCAATTCTCTCATTTTCTGGTAACTCGACTCAACTTAGAAATATACATTAGGAAATCCGTTGTTTGCACATTCACCTCGGTACTTTTATTAAATGAAACACTCATAGCATAATCTTATTACGTAATCTAAAGAAAATGTAACTTCAAGTCTTATAGTTAAGAACAAAAGAGCAGAAGCCGCTTTATTTTTATTGAATTCGTGATAACATTAATTAGTCCACTGAATGCCATACTACAATATCTTGCACGTTTAAAATTATGAGAGACATTTTTAATCCATCCTTTCTCTCTTGTTTCTTGTCGAAATAATGAATGCCAGTGAACATTGGTTGCAAAATGAGGACTTTTAACGTTCGCCATCACCACAATAACAATTTACTGTCTTCTATGCTACGAATGCATTTACTACAATCAATAGCATGAATTTTATTGCAAACGACGCTGGTTCGTAATTCTTGTTGAGGTAATATTACGATAAACGAGAAGCAAAAATTATTAATTAGCACGAAGAGCAAACTCTGAAAATATTCTCAGAGATTCGAAACAGAAAATCAATACTTTTATATTAATATCTATCAAAAAATCAAAGCATGTTCAAAGCATAAAACAAGAAGTAGTATGATACAAACTGACATAATTCTGTGAAACCTATAATATAATTTTATTTGCCCGTTGTGTACTACTCGGGCCAGATTGCGTTCAATACAGAGAATTTATATTAGTTGAATTTCATACATTTTTTAAACTCAAAAATTGATATATGTTACTAGTAATTATATAAATGATCTAATAAATGGCTGTATTTTAATATATTATATTAAAATCATCCACGACATCATTATATTCGTATTAGCATTAACAGGCCAACCGTATTAGCACAAAACTGCTCCTTTGTGTACACACAATCAGACGCCCACCCGACCGCATACCACACCCACCACGCTCATTCACCCGGCATCCGTCCATTAGGATGTGACGTCATGTGCTCCGCGGCGATCTGGAGACGAAGCGGCTTGGCGACGCGGCGGCTGCAGCTGCCAGCGCGCTGCAGCGTCCTCCGCTGGAGCGCCGTGACTGCGTCTGAGCAGGCAGCTTCGGATCACAGAGGCCGCGCGAGCATTAGCATGCACAGCGGGCTTCGGGGGCGGCACGGGCCGACTCCCGAATCGCGCTCGCGGAAGGGCCATATGACTGCGAATGAGTACGCCATTCGAATGATGCAAACGCATTATTCTACTATGGGATATAAATACAAAATGAAAAATGTTACTAGTCTTACATATCTACCTATATTCCATTATTATCATTAGTATTATTATCATTGGTATTATTATCATTGGTATTATTATTAGTATTATTATCATTAGTATTATTATCATTAGTGTTATTATCATTATCATTACTATTATTACAGCTTATAGCAATCCCTTTAAGGGCAAAGGCCTCCTGCAAGGAGAGTACGAAATTGGTTTCATAGTTATCGAAACTACTAAGACGTAAATAACTGTTTCTTATATACCATAACCTTTTACATACACCATAATACTTTCTCCAGCGCACATTGTATCAATCATATTATCATTTTATGAGTTTCATTATAGATTCAATCATAATGAGTATATATTGCCACTATGAAATATCAATTCTTAGAGTAATTAGTTTTGTCTAAGACTCCTTTTAATTGCTCTTAATTTTATTTCTTTCAGATGCATTTATTTTTCACTCCAAACTCTCCTACTGAATTAAGAAACAAACATTCCATCGAGAAAATATATAAATATGAAATTTAATACAGTAAGATATGAAAGTAGGATTGGCATTATTTGAGTTTATTTTTCACGTCTTCCACCACAATTCGCTTCATGTAAGGAAAACATTCCCAAGGAACAAGCGCAACAAACTACAAGTTCAGTGAGAGAAGAAGTTAGTTCCTAATATATCACATATGATGATATACAACCAACTAGAAAAACTGTTTTAAGTTATTATAACAATTATGAAAATACAGAATCAGGGGCAAATTAAGCACTCAAATTAATTTCAATAATTTGGAAACTTACTGCGGTCATATTGGTTCATCCCCTTTATTGCATTTACAGGAGGGGAGAAAAGCAAAACAGCGTGTTATTCCGATGAATATCTGTAATGTTATTATCGTGACAACATCCTACTACTTAAATTGCCAACTTACTTGCCAACTATTTGAGAATTCTAGACATATGAGAATGTTTCAATGTTAGACCTTCACATACAATAAAAAGACCCGATTGGCGTTTCTGTGCAATCGATATAATAATGTTTCTGGCATTTTACTTTTTATCCCAGGAACACATCCTTTCATTCCATAAAAGGTACATACAAGTATATAATTTAGGTTGTGAGTGCCTTTAAATTTTTCAATACGTTTTACTGATTTGATCGGAAATAAGTAAACAAAAAATAAAACAACGAGCTCAACACTAGCAGCTGATAAATTGTGTAGAAAAAGTGTAGAAAAAACTAAGCAATGCACTATCCATATTATTAACTTTTTTACAGACGATTTCACTAGAAATTGAACAGTACGAGAGTAAAAACCTGCTAATAGAAAGTTGCAAAAATATACATGAATAATGATTTTTTTAATTTTAATTTTAATATAGAGTATTTTTAAGAAATAATATTAAAAGGTCATACACTGATTATGACCCTCAAGTTAACCAGAAAGTTAGCAGAGCTAGCAATTACATGTCAGTGCGAGAGGTTAATCCCTTCCACTCACACTTGCTGGAGGTTGTGATCCACTCCAAACGTCCCCGAGTCACTCGAACAACTTTAGCATCGTCCTAATTAACATCGACCAGCAGCAACGAGCTGCGAGCCGACAAACGCAAAGCATCGAGTCAGAGCGCCCGCGAAGTTTCCACCTCTCTCCTCCCCTCCTCTCTCCTTCTCACTTCCACCCCCGCGTCACTCCTCGTCACGCACCCCGTCAACGCTCTTCGCACCCTTTTTCCCTCCCAATCTCCTTTCCTCTTCCTGTCTCCTTCCCTGTTCACAGCCCCCTTTATCCGATCGCGCCTTCAACGGCTCCCACTCCCTTAAACCCGTCCCACTCCCTTAACCCCGTCCCACCCCCTTAACCCTTTCGACTCTTTCCACTCTCCCCCTCCTTTAACGCCGCCCCACGTCCTTTAAACTCTCCTTACTCTGCAATCGGATTACATGCTCTCCAAATCATGCTCTCCGGTCCGGGGAATCTCAGTCCCTTTCCTGCTCCTGCTCTCCACCGACGCCGTCGCGTCCCTCCACAGTGACGACGCATCGCATGCCTGCCATGTCATGGCATCGTGTCGAGCTGCGTGGCCGCCGCGTTTGAAAGCCGCTCGATTTCCAAACTCCGCTGCCAACTAATTTTCTGGCGCAGCGCTGCGCTCCGCTCCGCCCGCTCCACCTGCCGGGCTCGGCCGACGCCCCTGCGGTTTCGTGGTCGCCGCCCCCGCCCGCCCGCCCCGCCGGAGGTCAACGCGGCCGGGAGGCAAAGACGGGCGGGCGGCACCCGCGTCACACTCGGCAGCGGCTCCGGCGCGGGACGCGGGCCACTTGGCGCATGCGGTCGCCCCCGCAGACATCTACGCGTTGCACGGGCGCCAGGCCACGCCTCTGGTCGCTGGCGGCCGTCGTCTTTCCCTTCTCTCCGCTCTTAACAACCTCCAACGACCTACAATGATTAGTTACAGCACACAACACACAACAACACAACCACAATAATAATAATAATAAAATAATAATAATAATAATAATAATAATAATAATAAAATAATAATAATAAGTAATAATAAGTAATAATATATAATAATAATAATAATATAATAATATATAAATAATGAATAATAATAATAATAAATATACATGGCTCACCCCAGGGTCTCTCAAAGCTGGGAAGAACAAGAAATCGCCTTCTTTTATTTGCGAACAACCCCAATTTGCGAAAGTATTGTAGAGGCAGCGACAGTCACTGATCTGATCCTTAGCTGGGTTGCAACCAGGAGAACATTTTATTTCAGCTTTGTCATAACATCTTTAGTCGTGAATGAGAGGGAAAACATAATAACAATAATAATAACAATAATAATTAATAATAATAATAATAATAAAATAATAATAATAATAACGTACTTTTCTCATAACCAGTCTCTTGTTCAAAAATGTTTAGACAGCAGAAATATATCATATTTTTGTCATATGAATGACAATTTAAACCCTTACATCTGATGCTTACATTTCAAATCAAAACACGTCGTTTCAGGAGCTTTTGCGGAGAAAAAACGACAGTTTCTTAATTTTCAAATGTATACTTAGCACTAATTTAATTCTCGATAATCAACATATTCAAAACAACTTTTTTTAGTATTTTTAAGGTCCAACAGAAGTTACGTCATTTCTGATGTTGGGACCGCGGAGAGCGTAATACATTTTTAAATACCTAAAAGTTTTTTTTAAAAAATCGTTTTTCATTTTTTTAACATTTTTTCAATTACAAAAAATCATAATAGTTGTGTGATCCTGACGACAAATATCAAGAAGGTCCATTTTTTTTCCTGCGCTTTCCTTTCAAGTTTGACCCAACGCTTTCCAAGCCTGGTTCGATTTATTAATAATGTCCCTTGAATCCTATTGTTCTTCACTACTGTAATTACTGTTTACGAAACTTTATTTTATTTACCCTTAACGTGCCATGGTACTTCATGTGTGTTTGATTTTTGGTTTTTTTACCAAATTTAATTACACTTCACTCGTGGCGGCAACCCCGTCACGGACAACTTGGCTATGCGGCCGCGTCCCACCGCACCGTTGCTACCGTCGCGCGGTCAACGGACGGTCCATAACGTTGGGCCACCGCCGTCGTTTTCATTTCCAACGCTCTAACTTCAACCTTCCGCACGTACGTGAAAAGTTAACAATACACATACAAGTCGTAGATCGTGAAATAATATCAACAAGGGGGCCTGCGTTTTTATTTTAAGCTTGACCTTGCATGTAGGTATGTTCTGTTTTCTAATTTATTGCCATTTGTATCTCTATACTTACACTTCTGTTTGCCTGGATAACAAAATGTTGCTCGCTTTATCCCAGCAGAATGTACTGTACTGTAATTTTTTTATTACACTTCACTCGGTGGCGAAGGTCCCGTTGTGGAAGTACTAGTACTGCGGTGGGTATTTGACGAAACGTGGACGCTCTAGCATTCCCTTCTATTATTTTACGGACGCCCAACAAGTTCTGAAATGTTGCGACAATACTTTCTTATCTAAACGTATAAACTCGAACACCGAATATTACACCTTTTTATAAAAAAATTGTAACAGAATCTCATGCGAAAACGTGAAATATAATTTTAGACGTTGTTGTTGCAGACGCTGGTAAATTATGGCAGTTCAACTTGCAGAAAACAACAAAAAAAAAATCCCGAGTTTGTACAATGATACAGTACAGATTTAATATTATGTATTATTACAATTTATTGTCCTGCTTTTAGGAAACTTCTTGAATGCAGAAAAATATTCCCCTCTCTTCAAAAACTTCAATTTATCAATTTCGTCCAAAGGTCATATACCATTATTTACAGCCCTCAATACCTCATATGCATTCTTAAGCGTTTCTAATGGTTTTAAAAACAAGTTTCGTTTATTCTGTATTTTGCACTTCACTGTCGCTGCCGTTGGCGCCGCACGGCCCGCTTGGCAAAAGCGTCGATCCCTCTCCGTTCCGGCTACAGCTGCACGTTGCCATTTCGCAAGACGAAAAGACCTTACCTACAGAACCAGCCGGCTTATAAACGACTTCTGCAGCTCACTGTGCAGTCTGCGGACAAGTTTACTTCGCACCATGCTATCACGTACATCACTGCTGAATTAAATTTCAAAACATTAACACTTACTGACAGGGTATGACACCTTGATATCATGTTCATGAACTTTCGCTCGGGCGAACCTTACCGCCTCTCGCGAAATCGTGTGAAGTCAGGTGAGGGGTATGCTCAACCCTGGCTGAAAGAAGTAAACAAAATCTCGCAAGCGATTGCTTCAAAACAGACACAATTGACGTACCCCAGCACGTGCGAGAAAAAGTACTGTCATAGTCGCTTTATATACGCTGCCGGTACTGTAGTGTTTCCTCATTAGCATTGTCTTCTGTATTTTCCCTAAATATATTCTTCTCACTTCTTCCCATTTACGATTTAAAATTTTGCCCAATCGCCCTTATTCTCCACCAATCACTACCTTATTCGAAAATGTCTTTCACGAAGTGTCCGATGTATCGCTGGTCACAATTCCTTTTCATTTCCAATGTAGAATTCGTTTTACTTCGAGGACTTTTCTTTCTCAAATCATTTGAACACGCGCCGCCAGCCGCGCCACGGTCGTGCCATCTTTATTTCAGCATTTACGCTCGAGCGCGTGGACTCGTCAAGGGGCCATTGAAGATACGTTGCCGCCTTTCTCCCCTTACGTTACCGTCCGCCACAGTTGCAGTCGCTGCAGGCAATCTTACTCTCCTTCGGCAGCTTTCCTTTTCCATTTTGATTTCCAGATCTTTCGCGACTTCTCCTCGAGTTTGGTAACATCGGTATTTACATTTTCGTTCTGCATTGGGTAACGTAACTTCGTATCTGGTTCTAATTGACGTCGCTCTCTAAACCTACTTAATTTAATTTGTGTGTGTCTGGTGTGTGTGTGTGTCTGTGTGTGTGTGTGTCTGTGTGTGTGTGTGTGTCTGTGTGTTGTGTGTGGTGTTGTTGTCTGTGTTGTGTGCTGTGTGTGTTGTGTGTGTGTGTGTGTGTGTCTGTGTGTGTCTGTGTGTGTCTGTGTGTGTGTGTCTCTGGTGTGTGTGTCTGTGTGTCGTGTCTGTGTGTGTCTGTGGTGTGTGTCTGTGTGTGTGTCTGTGTGTGTGTCTGTGTGGTGTGTGTCTGTGTGTGTGTGTACCTGTGTGTTGTGTGTCTGTGTGTGTGTCCTGTGTGTGTGTATCTGTGGTGTGTGTCGTGTGTGTGTCTGTGTGTGTGTCTGTGTGTGTGTCTGTGTGTGTGTCGTGTGTGGTCGTGTGTGCTGTGTGTTGTGTCGTGTGTGTCTGTGTTCTGTGTGTGTGTCTGTGTGTGTGTCCTGTGTGTGTGTCTGTGTGTGTCCTGTGTGTGTGTCTTGTGTGTCTGTGTGTGTGTCTGTGTGTGTGTCTGCTGTGTGTGTCTGTGTGTGTGTCTGTGTGTGTGTCTTGTGGTGTGTGTCTGTGTGTGTCTGTGTGTGTGTCCTGTGTGGTGTGTCTGTGTGTGTGTGGTGTGTGTGTCTGTGTGTGGTGTCTGTTGTGTGTATGTCTGTGTGTGTATGTCCTGGTGTGTTGTGGTCTGTGTGTGTGTGTCTTGGTGTGTATGTCTGTGTGTGTATGTCTGTGGTGTGTGTCTGTGTGTGTGGGTCTGTGTGTTGTATTGTCTGTGTGTGTGTCCTGTGTGTGTATGTCTGTGGTGTAGTTCTGTGGTATGTCTGTGTGTGTGTGTCTGTGTGTGTGTGTCTGTGTGGTGTGTGGTCTGTTGTGTGTGTTGTGTGTTGATCTTGTATCATTTCTCTCTTTCGTCAGTAACACCTTGTCGATAATGACGGACACTCGGATTAAACTTATTGGTTGATCATTTACACCGATTACTAAAACAAGTATCGTAAACATTTATTTTTTTTCATTAAAATTCATTACTACTCGAACGAACTAATAAATGAAATCGCGAAAAATAAAACCTTTCCAACATAACATTCGTTATTTGAAAAGACAGCAGTGCCTCCTCCCCGACTATCGGCTGCTGCAAGCCAACAACGAATACTTTGGCTTTTCTTCATGCTTCAATGAGGTGTGCCGATTCCTCGGAAACTGACAGTCGATGTCTTGCAAAACGAGAGCGCCACACGCCCAGGGACGCAATCGCGTGACCTCAGCTGACTACTTCAGAGCTTCAATCGGAACACGTCTTATGAATGTTTAGTTGGACGAATTTAGTCACTGGTAGGAAGACAATTGGAACGTAACCTAGTTTTCTCTCGTTCCTCCGACAATACGACCGGGAAAGGTGACTCGGGCATGAAACTAGTGTACTGCAGAATCTCTCCCCAGGAGGTGCTAAGTTCGAGGCCCCGGACGGTGGCAGGAATTTCCACATAGACTAGAATAGCTAGGAAGGATCAGCCAGCTGTATCGAGAAAATTCTAGTGAATGGCTGCTCAGATCGAAACCTAGTTTTCCTGTGCTTTCTCCAATCATACCAGGCGAAGCCGGAGCTATACCCTAACCAAACGAGGCCTTGGCGCTATTTCCTTCCCAACCCTGTCCCATCTCTCCCCTGCAACCACATACACCAACGCGCATACACACATACATATATTACCATGCATGTTGAAAGACCGCGTTCGGCGAGGTTAGTTCGTTGTCTCGACCGCATGAGGGGGGAGTCTCCAGATCTTCAAGTTCCAGCGATGTACACGAAAGATTCGCTTTCATAAACACGCGCTTCGCTCACGGGAGTGACGACTAAATTAGTTGTACGCGCCCGAACCACAGAAAAAAACCTTTTTTCCTTTTTTGCGGACTAGCATCCCTTGGGACTCTTCGCCAGCGCCGCCGCGCGCGCCGCGCCGCGCGCGCTCCCTTTGGCGCGGCGACAGCCCGCCAGTGGAGCGCGCCGCGTCGAATTCCCCGCGAGCGCAGAAAAACCGCAGCGCTAAAGAGAGCGCTCCTCGCCGCACGCGACGCTTTACCCTTCGGCGCCTCGACGCCGACGCCGTCGCCGCTCCAATTTGCGGAAGGCTCCCCACCCCTCCCCCCCGCCCCGCCGTTTTCCCCGTTCCCGGGAAGAAACGGAACCGCCCCCGACGGCGGCGAAGAGCAAAGACACCAAGGCGGAGGTTGGTGGTGATGGCGGTGGAAACGGCGATGGCGATGACGGTGGCGGTGATGATGGTAACGGTGAAGATGGCCGGTGATCATAGTGGTGGGATGGTGATGTCGGTGCTGGATGCTGGCGGTGGTGATGGTCTGGGTGGTAGTGATTATGTCGGGATGATAACGATTGATGAATGGCGACGATAGTAAAGGCGGTGAAGATGGCGGGATGATGTCGACAATGTGGGTGATAATGCGGCGGTGATAATGGCGGTGGTGTAGTGATGATGCGGCGGCGGTGGTAGTGATGATGGAGATATTGGTGGAATAGCAGTGGTGGGGAGAGGCGGGGGACGGTTTTGGGACTGGCGAGACGACGTTAAGCGGCCGGCAGAGAAAGAGGCGGAGGCGCGGAAGAAGTAGATGAAGCGGTGGGCGAAGGCTAAGGCGGGAGAGAGGGAGGTGTGGTGGGGACGCGTTTGGCATGCGGACGCGGAGGCGAAGGATGGAGGTGGCGCTGCGAGAGCGGCGAGCGGTGCAGGTGGGCCGTTGTCGAAGTCAAGCAAAAGGAGCGAGGTCTTTGGAGGGAGGCGAACGGAGAGTGGTTGCGGCTGCCGGAGGAACGGTGACAGCGATGGGTGATGGAAGCGGTGAAGCGATGGTGACTGGTGGCGGGGTAGTGGCGAGGCGGCGGTGACAACGAAACGAGTGCAGATGCGCGCGATGTTTGGCAATGTGTGGGCGGCGGGCAAAGGCGCATGCAATGCAGGTGTTTGCATCGTTCCTCTCCCGTTGCCTCATTTTCCATCTACTGCTTCGATTTGTCGCGAAGGTCACGTTCTCAGGTTTCGGAGAGAGAAGCAGCGGGACATTTTGACAGCATTATGGGAGCACATGGTCATTTTGGGTGGAACAAATGGAAGTAACAACTTGGGGGATTGTACAGCATTTTACTAACGATATCAATGTGACTTTTATTATCACTCATTTTCTTTATCCTCATCACAGCACAAATAATCTTTTGTGTGTTGTTAACATCAACACAAGGAGCGCTTGTTGGCATCTACAGCCATTAAGGCTTCCTCACCGATGTCTCACGACCTACAACACGTTGCTATGGTTCTTACAAATAATTCCTTACTCTAGTGTATAATTAATTAATTCAACTGTCTTAGCCATTTTATCAAATATCTAATGAATGTTCTCCTCCCCAATAAGTTGGAAATACGATGACTATATTTATTGTAAATGAACGTTATAAACAACGAAATATTTAACGGCAGATCGTGTGTCCATGTAGTACAAAATCACTATCAGAAAAACCGAGATTTTAACAGAAATATTACAGAAAGGGAATATTAATTAATTTCTAATATTGCCTGCGAAGTGTGAAGAACTCTCTCCTTCAACTTTCGACGTCGATTGTCGAGCGACAACACAATGAGCGCAGCTGGAAGTTTGGAAAGTCGACCACTAAAAGTTTTCGTTACTCATGAGTAAAACTCACGACGAGAACCGGCTAATTCCCGCAGTTTGCCAAGCGACGAGGCGTCTGCCGGTCAATGCATTTCTCACCCACCCACCCCGCGTCGCAACGACTCGTTCCGGAAAGTCGATGGCGACCTATCCGGAACGGTCAGCCAGAGGCAAGGCGGGAAAAAGCCGGTGCTTGCCACCTCGCGAGGCGATTAGCAGGTTGCGACGGGCGAAAGAGAAATCTCCGACGAACGCGAAGCGGAGGTCACCCGGGGCAAAAGCGAAGTGGGCAGCTTTCACGAACGAGGAAAACGGCAGCTACAAGCGTCAAGTGCAGTGGAAGCCTCGATCGAAGAATACAATTTCCATTTAAGTCTTCGGTCCGACGGCATTTTAAAAAGTGACGTTCACGCCACGTGGAAGAACACGCAATTTGATCCTGGAGAGCAAGACGAATGAGACCCGGAAACTGAATACATCAATGCACCTTGGCTACGATTTCTGATTTGAGCTAATGTCTGTCATAAACAAATAGAAACCTCAGTTATATGATGACACACGAATAATCGCAACGGAATCATAAAGTAACTAATAAGACACCTCGACTTGTTTTGTCGGAGGTTAATGGTTTACGGAACTTACATTTTTCGTAAATAGATATGCACGCCATTCTCAGAAACCATAAGAAATTTTCACTGAACTGATTTGACATACACTGTATGATGATTAGGAGGAAAGATATTAGTATGCATCATTTTGTTTTCTAAACATGAGTTTACATAACCTTCCTATACTGCAAAAGATAATAATGCGGAGAAACTCGTTTCTTAAAACATGACAAGGATGATGAAACTGCCACAAATTATCATTTTGAGATGAGGAACACGAAGTCATCCATTGTAGACGCCTTTTAATGGAAGAGTCAAAATAGACAATTACACTAGCAATGTAAGTAAACCTTCATGTAGAGAAGTATAATCGACTGACGTACAGTCATTCGTAGTAAAAGTTGAGTTGAAAGTTGGAACATCAGATACTCGTATATTTATAAATGAAAAGAAAAATATTGTAGACCTAGTCTACGTAACAAAACCTTTAAACAAGCATTATTAACCTATTCATAGACGTAGCAGTTGAATTGATATTTAGCAACAAAGGGTGGTATTGACCTTAAGGGAAATCGGAGAGAATTATGTCTTCCAAAACCGAAGTTTACACCGTTCAAAACTGGGTGACCTGATGAATTTTCGAAGATGCAAAAAAATCCTGCTTGCATGTCACGTTGCACCATTCAAAACAATTCCTCAAATTGCCACGCAAAATTAATAACGGAGACAATGTCCGTCCTAATTTAGTTTGTCATATGCACACATCGAGAACGACGGAATAATGGATAATACGATTTAGAGCTAGGAAAAAGTCTGTCCCTTGCGGCGAATGATAAAGTTAGAAATAAATGGAAGCGTAGGCGCCTTTTGTTTTTACGATTAGTTTTGTTTGTTTTATGTGACACAAATTCTTTTGATTGATTTTTTGATTCAGACCGCGACAACGGCCGGTCTATTGCCCATTTGTTAGGGTACTGCTCCAGCATCAAAGGAGAAAAACAGGAAAAAATACGATTAGAGCACCAGCCCACTAGAATTCTCCTCCAGCAACGGCTGAAACGGCGGACCTAGGACAAAGCTAGTGTCAAAAATTCTTGGCCACTGTTGCGGACTCGCAACCTAAAACCTCCGGTCAGAAGGCATTGCTGTGACACCATTGATGCCTCTGCGCTAACCTCCGGACAGACAATTCAAAAATAATTAAATTAAGTTTTAATCTCTCAAAGACCTGATTGCCCTGGCCGGGAATAAAACGCCAGATCTTCCGTGAGTTCTAATCACTTCTATGATCTCGTTTTAATCCCATGTGCTACGGCGTCGTAACTAATGGCTGGCAACCTGCAGTGCAGGAAACGTATTCCTAGTCACTAAACAAGCTACCCACTGCGTGAGGGTGAAATGTACATGAAATCCTGACACTCAATTCAGTTGGGGGCAAGGCAAAGTTCATAGGCACTCGGGCGTTACCCAAGCAGCAACAGTTTCGAACTAATCATCGTTATCACCGCTGGAACCCAGCGGATCAGCGGCTCGCTACCTGACCACACGCAATTGGAACGAAGCGGTTGTTCCACTTATCGTCTCTCGTGGAAAGCCAAAAACGCCGGTCCAGCCCGGCCGTGAGCGACGCGGTTCGGAAGCCCTGCTATTCCAGTGCGCCAGGCGCTGCAAGGTGAGGCTCCGACCGTAGGCGGCGTCGGGGAACAAAAGGCTGCAGCCGACAATGCCGAATATGAAACGCGCTATCGCAGCCCATAAACCCTCGACCGACGCGTGTTCATAGGATGAGGAAGGGGAAGGGAGGGAAGGCTGCAAGTTGAACGGCCCTTTACTCCTTTTGCTAACAAAACAGCCTTTATAATTATTAATATCATTTCATATAATTTATATAATAATTGTAAAACTAATATTCTATTAATATCCTTCATTTTGCGCATTTATCAAAACAATTTGGGGAATTCTTATACATTGAGGAAATGGCTCTCCGAGCTATTGTAAAATTCTGTAAACGGTTGAAACACCAATCATTTTATTAATTGTATCAATAAAACTATATTTCGTTCTCCTTGTAGTACGTTTTTATTTATTCACTAGTAAGCTACGTCAAATGAACAATTTTTAACGATAAAAACGGAGACCAGTTAATGCAGTTGTCTCACCTCTTTGTTTTAGTCTCACACGCTTGTGACCTCGACCTGATGCATGGAACGTAAATATGTAACATCCACGTGAACGATGGCAGCCATTGTGGAATGCCAAAATATGAAAATGCAAGTATTATTGTGGCTTTTTGGGAGCGAGTTGCAGAAAAATAAATGGTGATATGCTTAAAATTGACATACACATTTGCATCTATATAAGCATACATTTCTGCAGTATGAATAACCATTTTTATATCCATCTACGTATACGCGATGGAGTTTTTTGAATCTGTAATGATAATTTATAATATAACAGTTTTGTGTCCGTATGTATAGCATGCTTACAAACTTGAATCATAATTAGGTTTGGATATACAACCAGTGTATCTATAAACGATCAGCATTATCTTCAATATAATACGTATGTAAAAAGTAGATAATGTTATTCATGGTAGCTGTATATTCTATAATTTTGTTCCCCAATTTTTCCTACAATCCTGAATTTTTTTGATCTTACGACTGAATACCAGCAGTGCAAAGACAGTGCGGATCCAAAATTTATCAAATTGAAAATACTGGATTGGATTCTACATCGCTACGGAATTCTTTACAATCAAAGTAAGGATGATTATTTCGTATAGGTTTATTCAATTAGTTGAGTAACAAAAAGGAACTTCTTGGAAGGGCGTATACTGTATATACGAGCAAAATATTTTTCAATACAAACAATAATTATTATCATAAAAATGACAAATACATAAGTAAATAACAAAAATTACTACATTTTGGAGAAAGACACCTTATGTTTATTTTTTTATTAATATTTGAACAATTAAACTATTTTTGGAAAGAAATAAAGTGTTCAAAGATGTTAAGATACTGATAATATACAGACATTTATATAGGAATCATAAATACTAGTAAACAAACAATTTTTAATAATTGTTAAAGAGAGTTTTCCTCCACGCAAGCTCGGTCTATCCTGGCCAATCCTCACAGCGAAGCTTATCCGTCGATTTGTCATTTTGCAGAACGCCCTCAGCGAATGCAATCACGTTTTACAAAAACTCGGGAAAGGACAAAAACCGCACCAGGCCGCCTGCATGGTGAGGTCGTGTGAGAGTGGGATGGGGGGAAGTGGAGTTGGTGGGTGTAGGCCTGAGATGAATGATGATGATGATGATGATGATGATGATGATTGGTGGTGGTGCGGTGGAGGAGGTGGAGGTGTTTGGTGGTGATGGTGTCGGTTAGTGGGCGGTGGTGGTGGAGGGCGTGGAGGCGGTGGCGTGGGAGTGATGGTGGCGAGGGCGAGGACGTGGGGGGGGGGGAGGAGGGTCTTGGGCGGCGCCGCGTTAATGTAATAATTAAAACGCATGATGGACGCGGCGCGCGCGGCGCGCGGGTGACAAGACGCCCAATAAAATGGGCGGGCGGCATTGACGCGCGTCAAATTGAGTGACGCGCTTTCATCTGAGGGGCGAGGCGAGCGCGGGCCGCGGAGGGGCGAAGGCGTGGAGGCGAGGAGGGTCATGGACAGGGGAACCTCCCAACAACCGCCTCCGGCCTCAAGCGACACAGGACCTCGAAGGAGGTGAGGGAGCGCAGCGTGGGGGGGGGGGGGGGGGGGTGATGTTGACAAAGTTGAAATGGGATGCCGAGTGGATAGGTCTGGTGCAAACATCAATACTCACTTTCTGTCCTAATCACTGTTCGCGCACGGCCGCAGATGCCTTAGGACAAACACCTCCTTGCCACGAACGCGTATGATGCAGAGTTCGAGTCCCGGCGGTGACGTATATTCCGACACTAAGACGTTTGAGCAAGCTTGGTGAATTGTAGGACGCTGCTTCGGGGATCATTCTGGGCGCCGGCTGCTCTGATCGGTAAAAAACTTCCTTACTTCCCTATGTAGTACCTTAAGATCGGTAAAACTACGGACACGGGTCACAGACCGAGTGCAATCTTTTTCCTCCTCCTTCTTGTCCTATCCTCAACTCCTTACTTAACAACATTTAGCAGCTGACATGCACTACAATACCACATATGCCGCAGGGACCAGGTCGGAAGATAAGGCTTATCTAGCTGTGGCGGTGCCTGCTGGCGGGATACCTGGTTTGAGAAACGCGCTAGCTTAAACCTAGCGAGCTGAACCGGTAGGACGGCGCTGGAACTCATCATCTGAAGGGAAGATCACAGTCACCTCCAAGGAAAAAAACATGCAGCTCATAGGACGGAACTGAATGACTTTACCAGCTTTAATAGCGCCCTGGAATCACTAATCAGGTTACATGCAGCGGAATCAGCAACCATAACAAAGAAGTCACGGCCGCGCGTATTTTTTTTTCTCAGCATTGGGACCCCTCTACCTTAAACACACCATGCACTACGCTACTACTCTAGCCAGGGAGAGCACTTTCAATTATTTCAGCCAGGAGAGCAATCGAGATCACAGAGCTTAATCCACTACAAAGTTCGACTTTTTATTAACCATTTATTTAAGAAAATCTCCACCAACTTTCCTCCCGTCCGTCTCAAGACAGATTCCGACGGGCAAAACGCGGTCGGGAGCGGCGGCTTCCAGGACCGCCGGGCGGGAGAGAAGAGTTATTTATTGTCTCTTGACTTTATCGACGCGCCCAGTCCGGCGGCGCGGCGCTCATAGCTCTCGCGCAAACATCGAAGATTGCGCCGGCTCGGGCGGATTATCGACGTTGCCGTTAATTGCCACGATCGATCTCTTCGAGAATAGGCCTGTCTAGCCGAGACCCGATTCTCTCGTTCCCAGATTCCTCTTTTTGTGACTGCTCGGTTATTGCGGTGCAGAGCGATCAGAGCAAGAGAAATTACGGCTATTTGGTAAGAGATTGCAAGGATTTCACCCAAGAATTGTGTAGATTCTTTTTGTATTTTTTGCACCAAAACTCTTTTTTGGGGGAAGAGGAGTTTATATAGAATGGTTTAATAAATTTTGAAGAATAATAGATTTTTATGAAAGACATCCCAATTTCCTGAATGGAACATAACCAGTCTCTGGTACAATTCCATAATTTTTGGCAATAAATAGTTAACTATCTAGAAAGCTTGAATGAAGCATCACCAAATATGCATTAGATTATCAAATATTGTTATTCAACTATTGTATGAAAGTGATTCAATATGTAGGTCGTAATCTGTTTAGCAGCATCTAAGCAGACGGGTTGTTCTTCTGTGGCAGAACTTCAATGCATTGTAATCCTAGTCCGAATTATTTAAAAAAAAATATCTTACAACTTAATCCTTACGAAAGAGACACACAGAAATAGAATTTTTTGAAACATCTACAATTCTTTGCTGTCTGTTATGCAATTTTGCTACTAGTATTATTTTCCCATTAGCTTTAGTATAACATTGACATTCATTATATAATTTTAAGGCAGTAG
>BOPP01000127.1:2128400-2202600 GCA_017312745.1 Gryllus bimaculatus | reverse complement strand
CTAGTACCATCACCACGCAGCATCCAGCACCGACATCACCATCCCACCACTATGATCACCGGCCATCTTCACCGTTACCCATCATCACCGCCACCGTCCATCGCATCGCCGTTTCCAGCGCCATCACCACACCCTCCGCCTTGGTGTCTTTGCCTTCGCCGCCGTTCGCGTCGTCTACCGGGACGACGCCGGGGGGGAGGGGTGGGGAGCCTTTCCGCAAATTGGAGCGGCGACGGCGTCGGCGTCGGAGGCGCCGAAGGGAAGCGGTCGCGTTGCGGCGAGGAGCGCTCTCTTTTAGCGCTGCGGTTTTTCTGCGCTCGCGGAATTCGACGCGGCGCGCTCCACTGGCGGCTGTCGCCGCGCCAAAGGGAGCGCGCGCGGCGCGGGCGCGCGGCGGCGCTGGCGAAAGAGTCCAAGGGATGCTAGTCGCAAAAGACGTCTGTGGTTCGGAGCGCGTCAACTAATTTAGTCGTCACTCCCGTGAGCGAAGCGCGTGTTTATGAAAGCGAACTTTCTGTCACATCGCTGGAACTTGAAGATCTGGAGACTCCCCCCCTCATGCGGTCGAGACAAGAACTAAGCCTCCGCCGACGCGGTCTTTCACATGCATGGTAATATATGTATGTGGTATGCGCGTTGTGTGTATGTGGTTGCAGGGGAGAGATGGGACAGGGTGGGAAGGAAATAGCGCCAAGGCTCGTTTGGTTAGGGTATTAGCTCCCGGCTCGCCTGGTATTGATTGGAGAAAGCACAGGAAACTAGGTTTCGATCTGAGCAGCCATTCACTAGAATTTTCTCGATACACTGGCTGATCCTTCCTAGCTATTCTAGCTTATGTGGAAATTCCTGCCACGCGTCCGGGGCCTCGAACTTAGCACCTCCTGGGGAGAGATTCCTGCAGTACATAGTACATGCCTGAGTCCACCTTCCCGGTCGTATTGTCGGAGGAACGAGAGAAAACTAGGTTACGTTCCAATTGTCTTCTACAGTGACTAAAATTCGTCCAACTAAACATTCATAAGAGTGTTCGATTGAAGCTCTGAAGTAGTCAGCTGAGGTCACGCGATTGGCGTCCCTGGGCGTGTGGCGCTCTCGTTTTGCAAGAACATCGACTGTCAGTTTCCGAAGGAATCGGCGACACCTCATTGAAGCATGGAAGAAAAGCCAAAGTATTCGTTGTTGGTCTTGCAGGCAGCCGATAGTCGAGGAGGCACTGCTGTCTTTTCCAAATACACGAATGTTATGTTGGAAAGGTTTTATTTTTCGCGATTTCATTTATAGTTCGGTTCGAGTAGTAAATGAATTTTAATGAAAAAAATAATGTTACGATACTTGTTTAGTAATCGGTGTAAATGATACACCAATAAGTTTAATCCGAGTGCCGTCATTATCGACAAGGTGTTACTGACGAAAAGAGAGAAATGATAAAAGATCCACACACACACACAACAGACACACACCACACAGACACACACACACAGAACACACACACACAGACATACCACAACATACACCACAGACATACACACACAGACACACACACAGACAATACACACACAGACCCACACACACAGACACACACCACAAGACATACACACACAGACATACACACCAGACACACACACACAGACACACACACACAGGACATACACACACAGACATACACACAACAGACACACACAACAGACACACACACCGACACACACAACACGACACACAACACAGACACACACACAGACACAACAGACACAACACAAAGACACACACACAGACACACACACAGACACACACAGCAGACACACACACAGACACAGCACACAGACACCAAGACACACACACAGACACACCAGACACACACACAGACACACACACAGACCACACACAGACACACACACAGACACAACACACAGACACACACGACCACACACTGACACACACACAGACACACACACAGACACACACACAGACACACACACGACACACCCACAGATACACACACACAGACACACACACAGACACACACACACAGACACACACACACAGACACACACCACACAGACACACACACAGACACACACACAGACACACACACAGACACACACAGACACACACAAGACACACACACCAGGAGACACACACACACAGACACACACAGACACACACAGACACACACACACACAGACACACACAGACACAACACAGATCAACACACACCACAGCACAACACACACACAGACACACACACACACAGACACACACACACACAGACACACCACACACCAGACACACACAAATTAAATTAAGTAGGTGTTAGAGACGACGTCAATTAGGAACCAGAATACGAAGTTACGTATACCCAATCGCAGAACGAAAATGTAAATTACGATGTTACAAACTCGAGGAGAGTCGCGAAAGATCTGGAAATCAAAATGGGAAAAGGAAAGCTGCCGAAGGAGAGATAAGATCTGCCGCAGCGACTGCAACTGTGGCGGACGGTAACGTAATGGGGGAAAAGGCGGCAACGTATCTTCAATGCCCCTTGACGAGTCCAGCGCGCTCGAGCGTAAATGCTGAAATAAAGATGGCACGACGTGGCGCGGCTGGCGGCGCGTGTTCAAATGATTGAAGAAAGAAAAGTCCTCGAAGGTAAAACGAATTCTTACATTGAAATGAAAAAGAATTTGACACGATACATCGACACTTGTGAAAGACATTTTCGAATAAGGTAGTGATGTGGTGGAGAATAAGGGCGATTGGTGCAATTTTAAATCGTAAATGGAAGAAGTGAGGAAGATATATTTAGGAAATACAGGAAGACAATGCTAATGAGGAAACACTAACAGTACCGGCAGCGTATATAAAGCGATCTATGACAGTACTTTTTCTCGCACGTCTGGGGTATCGTCATTGTGTCCTGTTCTTGAAAGCAATCGCTTGCGAGATTTTGTTTACTTTCTTTCAGCCAGGGTTGAGCATACCCCTCACCTGACTCCACACGATTTCGCGAGAGGCGGTAAGGTTCGCCCGAGCGAAAGTTCATGAACATGATATCAAGGTGTCATACCCTGTCAGTAAGTGTTAATGTTTTGAAATTTAATTCAGCAGTGATGTACGTGATACATGGTGCGAAGTAAACTTGTCCGCAGACTGCAACAGTGAGCTGCAGAGTCGTTTATAAGCCGGCTGGTTCTGTAGGTAAGGTCTTTCGTCTGCAAAAAGTGGCAACGTGCAGCTGTAGCGGAACGGAGAGGGGATCGACGCTTTTGCCAAGCGGGCCGTGCGGCGCCAACGGCAGCGACAGTGAAGTGCAAATTACAGAAATAAATCGAAACTGTTTTTATAAACCATTTAGAAACGTTAAGAATGCATATGAGCGTATTGAGGGCTGTAAATAATGGTATATGACCTTTGGACGAAATTGATAAATTGAAGTTTTTGAAGAGAGGGGAATATTTTTCTGCATTCAAGAAGTTTCCTAAAAGCAGACAATAAATTGTAATAATAGACATAATATTAAATCTGTACTGTATCATGTACAAACTCGGATTTTTTTTGTTTGTTTTCTGCAAGTGAACTGCCATACTTACCACGCTCTGCCACATACAACGTTAAAATTATATTTCACGTTTTCGCATGAGATTCTGTTGACAATTTTTTATAAAAGGTGTATATTCGGTGTTCGAGTTATACGTTTAGATAAGAAAGTATTGTCGCAACATTTCAGAAACTTGGTGGGCCGTCCGTAAAATAATAGAGGGAATGCTAGAGCGTCCACGTTTCGTCAAATACCCACCCGCAGTACTAGTTACTTCCACAAACGGGAACCTTCGCAACCGAGTGAAGTGTAAATAAAAAAATTACAGTACAGTACTTCTGCTGGGATAAACGGAGCAACATTTTGTTATCCAGGCAAACAGAAGTGAAGTATAGACGATACAAATGGCAATAAATTAGAAAACAGAACATACATGACATGCAAGGTCAAGCTTAAAATAAAAACGCAGGCGCCCTTGTTGATATTATTTTCACGATCTACGACTTGTATGTGATTGTTAACTTTTAACGTACGTCGGAAGGTTGAAGTTAGAAGCGTTGGAAATGAAAACGACGGCGGTGGCCCAACGTGTATGGACCGTCCTGTGACCGCGCGACGGTAGCATACGGTGCGTGGGACGCGGCCGCATAGCCAAGTTTGTCCGTGACGGGGTTGCCGCCACGAGTGAAGTGTAAATTAAATTTGGTACAAACAAAACAAAAATCAAACACACATGAAGTACCATGCACGTTAAGGGTAAATAAAATAAAGTTTTCGTAAAACAGTACTTACAGTAGTGAAGAACAATAAGGATTCAAGGGACATTATTAATAAATCGAACAGGCTTTGAAAGCGTTGGGTCAAACTTGAAAGAAAGCCGCATGGAAAAAAATGACCTTCTGATATTTGTCGTCAGGATCACACAAACTATTTATGATTTTTTGTAATTGAAAAAATGTTAAAAAAATGAAAAACGATTTTTAAAAAAACTTTTAGGTATTTAAAAAATGTATACGCTCTCCGCGTCACCAACAATCTAGAAATGACGTAACTTCTGTGGACCTTAAAATATGAAAAAAAGGTTGTTTTGAATATGTTGATATCGAGAATTAAATTAGTGCTAAGTATACATTTGAAATATTAAGAACTGTCGTTTTTTCTCCCAAAAGCTCCTGAAACGACGGTGTTTGAATTTGAAAGTTGTACAGACTCAGATGTAAGGTTTAAATTGTATTTCATATGACAAAAATATGATATATTTCTGGCTGTCTAAACATTTTTGAAAGAGACTGGTTATGAGAGAAAGTACGTTATTATTATTATTATTTTATTATTATTATTATTATTAATTATTATTGTTTTATTATTGTTATATGTTTTCCCTCTCATCACGAACTAAAGATGTTATGACAAAGCTGAAATAAAATGTTCTGCTCTGGTTGCAACCCAGCTAAGGACAGATCTAGTGACTGTCGCTGCCTCTACAATAACTTTGCGCAAATTGGGTTGTTCCAAATAGAAAAAGAAGCGATTTCTTGTTCTTCCCAGCTTTGAGAGACCGCCGGGTGAGCCATGTATATTATTTATTATTATTACCTTATTATTATTATATTATATTATTATTATATTTTATATTATTATTACTTATTATTCTATTATTATTATTATTATATTATTATTATTATTATTATATTATTTTTATTATTATTATTATTGTGTTGTGTTGTTGTGTGTTGTTGGCTGTAACTATCATTGTAGGTCGTTGGAGGGTTGTTAAGAGCGGAGAGAAGGGAAAAGACGACGCCGCCCAGCGACCAGAGGCGTGCCTGGCGCCCGTGCAACGGGTTGTTCTGCGGGGGCGACCGCATCGCCAAGTGGCCCGCGTCCCGCGCCGGAGCCGCTGCCGAGTGTGACGCGGTTGCCGCCCGCCCGTCTTTGCCTTCCCGGCCGCAGTTGACCTCCGGCGGGCGGCGAGCGGGGCGGGCGCGCGACCACGAAACCGCAGGGGGCGTCGGCCGAAGCCCGGCAGGTGGAGCGGGAGCGGAGGCGGAGCGCAGCGCTGCGCCGAAAATTACGTTGGCAGCGGAGTTGGAAATCGAGCGGTTTCAAACGCGGCGCCACGCAGCTCGACACGATGCCATGACATGGCAGGGCCATGCGATGCGTCGTCACTGTGGAGGGGGACGGCTGTCGGTGGAGAGCAGGGAGCAGGAAAAGGGACTGAGATTCCCGGAACCGGAGAGCATGATTTGGAGAGCATGTAATCCGATTGCAGAGTAAGGGAGAGTTTAAAGGACGTGGGGCGGTTAAAGGAGGGGGAGGTGGAAAGAGTCGAGAACCGTTGAAGAGCGCGATTCGGATAAAGGGGCTTGTTGAAACAGGAAGGAGCAGGAAGAGGAAAGGAGATTGGGAGGAAAAGGGGTGCGAAGAGGCGTTGGGCGGGGTGCGTGACGGGGAGTGACGCGGGGGTGGAAGTGAGAAGGAGAGAGGAGGGACGGAGAGAGGCGAAAACTTCGCGGGCGCTCTGACACGATGCTCTTGCGTTTGTCGGCGCGCAGCTCGTTGCTGCTGGTCGATTGTTAATTAGGACGATGCTAAAGTTGTTTCGAGTGACGACGGGACTTGGAGTGGATCACACAACCTCCAGCAAGTGTGAGTGGAAGGACTTAACCTCTCGCACTGACTATGTAATGCGTAGCTCAGCTAGCTTCCTGGTTAACTTGAGGGTCATAACCAGGTATGATCTTTTAAGAATTATTTCTGTAAATTTCTATATTAAAATTAAACATTAAAAAAAAAATTATTCATGTATATTTTGCAATTTTTTGATTAGTAGGTTTTTTACTCGGAAAATTTTCAATTTCGAGTGAAATCAATCAGAAAGTTAATAATATATACAGTGCATTACTTAGTTTTTTCTACACTTGGAATTTAAAAAATTATCAAAAAACCCCCTGTTAGTGTTTTAGCTCTTTTTTTTATATTTGTTTTTTGTTCAACTGATTTCCGAATAAAATACGTAAAACGTATTTTAGCAAGCAGTTTAAGGGACACACAACCTAAATTATGTACTCTTGTATGTACCTTTTTTTGAAATGAAAGGATTGTGTTCTTAGAAAAAAGTAAAAATACCAGAAAAAATTATTATATTGTTTCAACAGAAAACGCCAATTGTCTTTTTATCGAGTAAGGTGTAAACATTGAAACATTCTCATATATTATGAATTCCCAAATAGTTGGGAAGTAAGTTGTCCAATTTAAATAGTAAAGGATGTTGTCAGGAATAAATAACATTACAGATCATTCATCGGAATAACACGTTTGTTTTTGGTTTCCCTTCTCGTGTAAAT
The DNA here is from genome assembly GCA_017312745.1 of Gryllus bimaculatus. Taxonomy (NCBI): domain Eukaryota; kingdom Metazoa; phylum Arthropoda; class Insecta; order Orthoptera; family Gryllidae; genus Gryllus; species Gryllus bimaculatus. The sequence goes on along the minus strand of BOPP01000127.1, from coordinate 2,195,715 downwards.
GCAATAAAGGCGATGAAACCAATATGAATGCAGTAAGTTCCAAATTATTGAAATTATTTTGAGTGCTTAAATTGACCCTGTGCTGTATTTTCATATTGTTATAATAATTTAAAAACAGTTTTTCTGGTTGGTTGTATATCATCATATGTGAAATTTAGGAACTAAACTTCTTCTCTCACAGCACTTGTTTACACTTGTTCTTGGGAATGTTTTCCTTACATGAGCGTATTTGTGGGGAAGACGTGAAAAATAAACTCAAGTATGCCAAAACGACTTTCATATCTTTCTTGTATTACAATTTCATATTATATATTTCTCCGATGGAGTGTTTGATTCTTAATTCAGTAGAAGAGTTTTGGAGTGAAAAATAAATGCAACTGAAAGAAATCAAATTAAGAGCAATAAAAGGAGTCTTAGACAAACTAATTACTCTAAGAAGTTGATATTTCATAGTGGCAATGTTGCTCATTATAATTGAAATCATAATGATACTCATAAAATGATTAATATTGATGCATACAATGTTGTGCTGGAGAAAGTATTATAGTGTGCTGAAAGGTTATGGTGTAGTAAGAAACAGTAATTTACTTTGTAGTAGTTTCGATAACTATCAAACCAATTTCGTACTCTCCTTGCAGGGGGCCTTTGCCCTTAAAGGGATCATGCTATAAAGCTGTAATAATAGTAATGATAATGATAATGATAATAATGAAGATATATGTAATATATATACTTGATAATAATACTAATGTAATAATACTAATGATAGATAATACTAATGATAATAATGGAATGTAGATAGATATTGTAAGACTAGTAACATTTTTCATTTTGTATTTATATCCCATAGTAAGAATAATGCGTTTGCATCTATCGAATGGCGTACTCATTCGCAGTCATATGGCCTTCTCTCAAGCGCGGATTCGGGAGTCGGCCCGGCCGCCCCCGAAAGTCCGCTGTGCATTGCTAATGCCTCGCGCGGCCTCTGTGACCGAAGCTGCCTGCTCAGACGCGTCACGGCGCTCCAGCGGACGCACGCTGCAGCGCGCTGGCAGCTGCAGCCGCCGCGTCGCCAACCGCTTCGTCTCCAGATCGCGCGGCAATGACGTCACATCCCCTAAATGGACGGATGAATGAGGGTGGTGGGTGTGGTATGCGCGTCGGGTGGGACGTCTGGTTATTGTGTGTACACAAAGGAGCAGTTTTTGTCGGCTAATACGGTTGGGCTGTTAATGCTAATACGAATAATAATGATGTCGTTGATGATTTTAATATGAATATATTAAAATACACCATTTATTACGATCATTTAATATAATTTATAGTAACAATATATCAATTTTTGAGTTTAACAAACAGTATGAACTTGAGTATATAAAATTCTCTGTATTGAATGCAATCTGGCCCGAGTATAACAACGGGCAAATAAAAGTTATATTATAGGGTTCACAGAATCTAATGTCAGTTTGTAATCATACTACATCTTGGTTTTGCTTTAAAACATGCTTTGAGTTTTGAGTGATATTAATATAAATAGTATTCATTTTCTTTTTTCGAATTCTCTGAAAAATATTTCAGAGTGTAGCTCTTCGTGCTAATAATAATTTGCTTCTCGCTTATCGTAAATTACCCTCAACAGGAATTAGAAAACCGACCGTTGCATAAATTCGATGGTATTGATTAGAGTTAATGTGTTCGTTGTAAGTGATGACAATTAAATTGTTTTTGTGCGATTGTTGGCTAAGAACGTTAAAGGCCTCATTTTGTGCAACAAATGTCACTGGCATTCATTTTTCGAAGAAACAGAGAGAAAGATGGTTAAAAATGTCTCCCATTAATTGTAAACGTGCAAGATATTGTAGTATGAATTCTATGTACTAATTATGTTATTACGATTCATTAAAAAAAGCGGCTTCCTGCTCTTTTGTTCTTAAACTATAAGACTTGAAAAGCACAAGTTACATTTTCTTTAGATTACGTAATAAGATTTATGCTATGAGGTGTTTCATTTAATAAAAAGTTACGAGTGAAATGTGCAAACAACGGATTTCCCTAAATGTATATTTCTAAGTTGAGTCGAGTTACCAGAAATGAGAGAATGCATCTGGTCAAGTTTTCCTTGGTGCGCCTTTTTTTATTCTTCTTCTTACCTTAAACCAAATATGGGTCACGAGTTACGGCATCGGTAATGACTGTCTTCTCTTTCGGTTCCTCTTTCCCAGCGCGAGGAGTCCTCCTTGTGCAGCACTACGCCGTCTGCTGCTGTGCGGTCAAGTGCAGGACATTTTGAAATTTCGATTGCGGTCGCTTTGATCTCTTCGCCGCCGCCGCGACAATTGACGACGCAGGGGACGTGGCCGAGGCGCGGTGGCGGCGGCGCGGAAGCAAAGGCGCGGCGCAAGGGCGGTCCGGGCCGGAAGTGGCAGTAGTGGAAGGCAGTGGGGGGCGGTACGATGTTCGCTGCTAAAGGATGGCCATCAGGCCCTGGCAACTCCACTCAACACCGGCATCATAGCTGGAGGATGCTACGATTGTGTCGCCGAAGTGACAGCTGCTGGTTTACGCCTCGCCTAACTTTTCGCAATACAAATTGGGCTAATTTGTGAGAAATGCGGCGGTGGTAGTGATGATGGCGGCGGTGGTAGTGATGATGGCGGCGGTGGTAGTGATGATGGCGGTGGCGGTAGTGATAATGGCGGTGGTGGTAGTGATGATGGAGGTAGTGATGATAGCAGTGGTGGAGGAGATGGCGGGGACGGTTTTGGGACTGGCGGAGACGACGTTAGCGGCGGCAGAGAAAGAGGCGGAGGTGAAGAAGTAGATGAAGCGGTGGCGAAGGCTAAGGCGGGAGAGAGGGAGATGGTGGTGGGGACGGTTGCAGCGGGCCCGGAGGCGAAGGAGGAGGTGGCGCTGGCGAGAGCGGCCGAGCGGTGCAGGTGGGGCCGTTGTCGAAGTCAAAGCAAAGGAGGAGATCTTGGAGAGAAGGGGAAGGAGAAGATGGTTGCGGCTGCCGGAGAACGGTGACAGCGATGGTGATGGAGGCGGTGAAGCGATGGTGACTGGTGGCGGGGTAGTGGCGGCGGCGATTACAACGAAATGAGTGCCGATGCGGCGATGGTGGCGATGGTGGCAATGGTGGCGGCGGCGGCGGCATGCATGCATGTGTTTGATCGTTTCCTCTCCCGTCTCATTTTTCCATCTACTGCTTCGATTTTGTCGCGAGGTCAAACATTCTCAGGTTCGAGAGAGACAGCAGCGGGACATTTTGACAGCATATGGAGCACATATGTCACTTTTGGGTGGAACTAAATTGGAAGTAACAACTTGGGGGATGTACAGCATTTTACTATACGATATCAATGTGACGTTTTATTATCACTCATTTTCTATTTGCTCGTCACTAGCACAAATGATCTTTTGTGGTGTGTTAACATCAACACAACTCTAGTGTATAATTAATTAATTCACTGTCTTACCATTTTATCAAATATCTAATGATGTTCTCCTCCCCAATAAGTGTGGAAATACGATGACTATATTTATTATAATGAACGTATAAACAACGAATATTTAACGCATCGTGTGTCCATGTAGTACAAAATCACTTCAGAAAACCGAGATTTTAACAGAAATATTACCGAAAGGAATTTATATTAATTTCTAATATTTGCCTGCGAAGTGTGAAGAACTCTCTCCTTCAACTTTCGACGTCGATTGTTCGAGCGACAACACAATGAGCGCAGCTGGAAGTTGGAAAGTCGACACTAAAAGTTTCGTTACTCATGAGTAACTCACGACGAGAAACCCGCTAATTCCGCAGTTTGCCAAGCGACGAGCGTCTGCCGGTCGATGCATTTCTCCCCCACCCCACCCCGCGTCCAAACGACTCGTTCCGGAAGAGTCGATGGCGACCTATCCGGAACGGGTCAGCCAGAGGCAAGGCGGGAGAAAAAGCCGGTGGCTGCACCTCGTGAGGCGATTAGCAGGTTGCGACGGGCGAAAGAGAAATCTCCGACGAACGCGAAGCGGAGGTCACCGGGGCAGCGAAGGTGGGAGCTTTCACGAACGAGGAAACGGGCAGCTACAAGCGTCAAGTGCAGTGGAAGCCTCGATCGAAGAATACAATTTCCATTTTAAGTCTTCCGTCCGACGGCATTTTAAAAAGTGACGTTCACGCCACGGTGGAAGACACGCAATTTTGATCCTGGAGAGCAAGACGATGAGACCCGGAAACTGAATACATCAATGCACCTTGGCTACGATTTCTGTATTTGAGCTAATGTTCTGTCATAAACAAATAGAAACCTCAGGTTATATGATGACACACGAATAATCGCAACGAATCATAAAGTAAATAATAAGACACCTCGACTTGTTTTGTCGGAGGTTATGGTTTTACGAAACTTACGTTGGTTTCGTAAATAGATATGCACCCATTTCTCAGAAACCATAAGAAATTTCACTGATCTGATTTGACATAACTGTAATGAATGATTAGAAGGAAAGATATTTAGTAGCATCATTTTTTTTCTAACATGAAGTTTACATAACCTTCCTATACTGCAAAGATATATGAGGAGAAACTCGTTTCTTAAAACATGACAAGGATGTGAAACATGCACAAATTATCATTTTGAGATGAGGAACGAGAAGTCTCATGTAGACGGCTTTTAATGGAAGAGTCAAAATAGACGAATTACACTAGCAATGTAAGTAACTCTTCATGTAGAGAAGTATAATCGACTGACGTACAGTCCATTCGGTAAGTAAAGTGAGTTGAAAGTTGAACATCAGATACTCGTATATTTAAATAGAAGAGAAAATATTGTAGACCTAGTCTACGTAACAAAACATTTACAAGCAATTATTACCTAATTCATAGACGTAGCAGTTGTGAATTGATATTTAAGCCAACAAAGGGTGGTATTGAACTTAAGGGAAACCGGAGAGAATTATGTCTTCCAAAACCGAAGTTTACACGTTCAAACTTGGGTGAACCTGATGAATTTTCGAAGGATGCAAAAATCCTGCTTGCCATGTCACGGTTGCACCATTCAAAATAATTCTCCCAAATTGCCACGCAAAATTAATAACGGAGACAATGTTCCTCCTAATTAGTTGTCATATGCACACATCGAGGAACGACGGAATAATGGATAATACGATTTAGAGCTAGGAAAAGTCTGTCCCTTGCGGCGAATGATAAAGTTAGAAATAAATGGAAGCGTTAGGCGCCCATGTGGACACAAATTCTTTTGATTGATTTTTTGATTCCAGACGCGACAACGGCGCGGTCTATTGCCCATTTGTTAGGGTACTGCTCCAGCATCAAAGGAGAAAAACAGGAAAAAATACCGATTAGAGCAGCCAGCCACTAGAATTCTCCTCCAGACAGCGGCTGAAACGGCGGACCTAGCTGACAAGCTAGTGTCAAAAATTCTGCCACTGTTGGGACTCGAACCTAAAACCTCCCGTTCAGAGGCATTGCTGTGACACCAGTTGATGCTCTGCGCTAACCTCCCGGACAGACAATATCAAAAATAATTAAATTAAGTTTAATCTCTTCAAAGACCTGATTGCCCTGGCCGGGAATAAAACCCAGATCTTCCGTGAGTTCTATCACTTCTATGAATCGATTTTAATCCCATGTTGCTACGCCGTCGTAACAATGGCTGGCAACTGCAGTGCAGGAAACGTATTCCTAAGTCACTAAACAAGCTAACCACTGCGTGAGGGTGAAATGTACATGAAATGCCTGACAACTCAATTCAGTTGGGGGCGAGGCAAGTTCATAGGCACTGGGCGTTAACCAACAGCAACAGTTTCGACTAAATCATCGTCATCACCCGCTGGAAGCGGATCAGCGGCTCGCTACCTCCACACGCAATGGAACGAAGCGGTTGTTCCACTTAATCGCTCGTCGTGGAAAGCAAACAACGGCCGGAGCGACGCGTTCGGAGCCCCGCTATCAGATGCGCCAGGCGCTGCCAGGTGAGGCTCCGACCGTTAGGCGGCGCGGAACAAAAGGCGCAGCCGACAATGCGAATATGAAACGCGCATCGCAAGCCCCATAAACCTCGACCGACGCGTGTTCATAGATGAGGAAGGGGAAGGGGAGGAGGGCTGGAAGTTTGAAACGGGCCCTTACCCTTTTGTAACAAAACACCTTTCAATAATTATTAATATCATTTCATATAATTTATATAATAATTGTATAACTAATTTTTCTATTAATAATCCTTCATTTTCGCATTTTATACCAAACAATTTGGGGAATTCTTATACATTTGAGGAAATGGCTCTCCGAGCTGTCAATTCTGTAAACGGTTGAACACCAATCGTATTTATTAATTGTATCAATAAAACTATATTTCGTTCTCCTTGTAGTACTTTTTATTTATTCACTAGTAAGCTACGTCAAATGAACAATTTTAACGATAAAAAGGGAGACCAGTAATGCAGTTGTCTCGCTCTTGTTTTAGTCTGCACACGCTTGTGACCTCGACTGATGCATGGAACGTATATATGTAAACATCCACGTGAACGATGGCAGCCATTGTGGAATGACAAAATATGAATGCAAGTATTGTTGTGGGCTTTTTGGGAGCAGAGTTGCAGAAAATAAATGGTGATATGCTTAAAATGACATACAATTTGCATCTTATAAGCATACATTTCTGCAGTTATGAATAACCATTTTTATATCCATCTACGTATGCGCGATGGAGTTTATTTGAATCTGTAATGGATAATTATATATAACAGTTTGTGTCCGTATGTATAGCATGCTAAAACTTGAATCATTAATAGGTATGATTACAACCAGTGTATCTATAACGATCAGCATTATCTTCAATATAATACGTATGTAAAAAGTAGATAAGTGTTATTCATGGTAGCTTATATTCTATAATTTTGTTCCCCAATTTTTACTACAATCCTGAATTTTTTTGATCTTACGAACTGAATACCAGCAGTGCAAAGACAGTGCGGATCCAAAATTTTATCAAATTGAAATACTGGATGGATTCGTACATCGACTACGGAATTCTTTACAATGCAAAGTAAAGGATGATTATTTCGTATAGGTTTATTCATTAGTTTGAGTAACAAAAAGGAACTTCTTGGAGGGGGCGTATACTGTAAATACGACAAAATATTTTTACAATACAACAATCAATTATTAATCATAAAATGAAAAATAGATAAGTAAATACAAAATACAATTTTGGAGAAAGACTCACCTTATGTTCATTTGTTTATTAATATTTGGAAACAATTAAACTATTTGGAAAGAAATAAACTGTTTCAAAAATGAAGATACTGATAATATACAGACATTTATATAGAATCATAATACTAGTAAACAAACAATTTTGTAATAATTGTTAAAGAGAGGTTTTCCTTCCACGCAGCTCGGTCTATCCTGCCCAATCCTTCCCAGCGAAGCTTCATCCGTCGATTTGTCAGTTTTGCCGAACGCCCCTCAGCGAATGCAATCACGTTTACAAGCTCGGGAAAGGACAAAAACCGCACCAGGCCGCCTGATGGTGAAGGTCGTGGTGGAGTGGGATGGGGGTAGTGGAGGTGGTGGGTGTAGGCTGGAGATGATGATGATGATGATGATGATGGTGGTGGTGCCGGTGGAGAGGTGGAGGTGTTGGTGGTGATGGTGGTCGGGGTAGCGGTAGCGGTGGTGGTGGAGGCGGTGGCGGTGGTGATGGTGGCGAGGGCGAGGACGTGGGGGGGGGGAGGGAGGAGGGTTTGGGCGGCGCCGCGTTAATGTAATAATAAAACGCACTGACGGACGCGGCGCGGCGCGGCGCGCGGGTGACAGACGCCCAATAAAATGGGCGGGCGGCATTGACGCGCGTCAAATTGGGTGACGCGCTTTCATCTGGAGGGGCGAGGCGAGGCGCGGGCCGCGGAGGGGCGAAGGGCGAAGGGCGTGGAGGGCGAGGAGGGTCAATGGACAGGGGGACCTCCCAACAACCAGCCTCCCGGCCTCAAGGCGACACAGACCTCGCAGGAGGGTGAGGGGAGCGCAGAGTGTGATGTTGACAAATTGAAATGGGATGCCGAGTGGAAGGTCTGGTGCAAACACTATACTCCTTTCTGTTCCTAATCAACTGTTCGCGCATCGGCCCAGATGCCTTAGGACAACAACTCTTGCCACGAACGCGTCTATGATGCAGAATTCGAGTCCCGGCGGTGACGGATATGCGACACTACGTTGACAGCTTGGGTGAATTTAGACGCTGCTTCGGGGATAATTCTGGCGGCCGGCTGCTCTGATCGGTAAAAACTTCCTTACTTTCCGCTATCGTAGTACCTTAAGATCGGTAAAAGCTACGGACACGAGTCACAGACCGAGTGCAATCTTTCCTCCTCCTTCTTTGTCTTATCCTCACTCCTTACTTACAAACATTTACAGTGGCATGCACTACAATACCACATATGCCAGGGGACCGGTCGGAAAGATAAGGCTTATCGTAGCTGTGGCGGTGCCCTGCTGGCGGGAGATACCTGGTTTGAGAAAACGCGCTAGCTTAAACCTAGCGAGCTGACACGTAGGACGGCGCTGGAACTCATCATCTAGAAGGGGAAGATCACAGTCACCTCCCAAGGAAAAAAAAACATGCACTTCATAGACGGAACTGATGACTCTACCAGTTAATGCGTCTGGAATCACTAATCAGGTACATGCAGGAATAGCACCATAACAAAGAAGTCACGGGCCGCGCGCTATTTTTTTTACTCAGCATTGACCCCCCTCTACCCTTAAACACACATGCACTACGCTACTACTCTAGCCAGGAGAGCACTCCAATTATTTCTAGCCAGGAGAGCAATCGAGATCACAGAGCTTATCTCACTAACAAAGTTCGACTTTTTATTAACCATTTATTTAAGAAAATCTCCACCAACTTTCTCCCGTCCGTCTCAGACAGATTCTCCGACGGCAAAACGCGGTCGGGAGCGGCGGCTACAGGACCGCTCGGGCGGGAGAGAAGAGTTAATTTTATTGTCTCTTGACTTTATCGACCGCGCCAGTCCGGCGGCGCGGCGCCTCGATAGCTCTCGCGCAAACATCGAGATTGCGACCGGTCGAGGCGGATTATCGACGCCAGTTAATTGCCCGATCGATCTCTCGAGAAATAGGCCTGTCTAGCCGAGACCCGATTCTCTCGTTCCCAGATTCCTCTTTTTGTGACTGCTCGGTTATTGCGGTCAAGAGCGATCAGAGCAAGAGAAATTACGGCTATGTTGGTAAGAGATTGCAAGGGTTTCACTCAAGAATGTGTAGAATTCTTTTGTATTTTTTGCACCAAAAACTCTTTTTTGGGGGAAGAGGAGTTATATAGAATGGTTTAATAAATTTTGAAGAATAATAGATTTTTATTGAAAGACATCCCAAATTTCCTGATGGAAACATAACCAGTCTCTGGTACAATTCCATAATTTTTGCAATAAATAGTTAACTATCTAGAAAGTTGAATGAAGCATCACCAAATAGCATTAGATATCAATATTGTTATTCACATTGTATGAAGTGATTCAATATTTAGGTCGTAATCTGTTTAGCAGAACGGTTGTTCTTCTGTGGCAGAACTTCTCTAACTTCAATGCATTGTAATCCTAGTCGAATTATTTAAAAAAATATCTACAACTTAATCCTTACCGAAAGAGACACACAGAAATAGAATTTTTGAAACATCTACAATTCATTTGCTGTCTGTATGCAATTTTGCCTACTCAGTATTATTTCCCCATTAGGCTTTAATATAACATTGACATCCTCATTATATAATTTTTAAGGCAGTAGTATTTCTCATAGTGACTTACGAGCTACGTTTGATAGCACTCACGTACTGTCTAGCCCCCAATACTCATTAGCATTGGGATTTCCTAATACTATTTAATGTTCATCGTGGCGTACTTAATCGACAACAAACCATAGCAAACGAAGACCTGTCATCATTCTCATAAAAACACCAACAAAGAACGATTACGCTTCACAAGAGATAAGTACGCTGATGATATACAATTATCAACTGTCAAATTCATACCAGGAAAACTATTACAGATCAATATTACCCACGACACATTCTGAAAACACGCTCACATCCACGCGACCGCTTATTATCCGGTAGCACGAAATTACATTTCAAGAAGCCATACGTGGTAAAATACGGCTTACTCTTAGGCCGTTGTTATGTTCCAGTTCCTGCACTTAGCTGCTAATGAATGGCGCTAAGGGCAAGGAACCTCAATTGGCGGCAATTGCCCTAGCCGGGCGGCGCCCGCGAGGGGGAATCATCGGGCTCAGACAAAAGCCGAGCGCCTCCGCAGGTCGAGCGGACGAGACGCCACTTGTCATCTGGCGGGGGTCTTCCGATTCCCAGGTGGACTGTGCGGGCGGCGCGGGGCGGCGCGGCGTTCACGAGCTGTTGATGCAAAGCGTGACTCGCTCTACGTGCACGCGTCACCTTAAACGCATGAGACATTGTGGCTTCGTTAGAGTATCTGGAGTCTCCAGTGCGATACGATGTATCGAGCGATAATGATGTTCAAATCGATGAGCATAAGAACTCATAGGATGTATTCTTACTGTTAAATGTATTGCAAAATTACGGTGAATATTAATTCTAAGAATAACATGTGACACATATTATTACAAACAGTTTTTCAACTAATTCCGAAAGAATAATTGAAGGTTGCTTGGAATTATATTCATATCATCCTTGTGTATACAGACGTATTGTACAATAAATCCACCGGAAATTGTATTTAGTGAACAAATCGAAAAGGTGATCAAAACTTAAAACCATTCTAATCCATATTTGAAACATTTGAAAGGATTTCATCCACATATTTTACCCTCTAGCACACATATACTACTACTCTTATACGTTACCTAATAACATTGTAAAGTAAACACTTGCACCCCTTCTCTCGGGATTAACTGTCACGTTTCCATCAAGTAAAAAGTTTCTACCTGGGCATGAAAAATTTACATTGAGCAACTTAAACCCTAGAATCTATCTTCATAAAAGTTCCTTCATCAAACGTTCCTTTTCTTTCGAGTCATTCTCTCTCAGGAGGAAAAAAAACAACCTCAAATATCCCGCGGGAAAACATATGATATAATGACATGACTTCTTTCAACAATTCTGTAGGCGTGCACTGGGAAGATGGAACAACACGTGAATCAGCTAACAAGAGGAATCTCCATAAGAATAAGGCTTCACAAGTCGCTCATGAATCACGCGACGAAAGTGCACGCTCAGCTTACGTAAAGGGCAGAGGGTTCAGCGACTGCTTCTGACGGTTCAGCGCCCCACCCGCCTCTTAAACGAGGAAGGTTTGCAGGCCACCGGACACCTCGGTAAACGGCGGGTGGTTTGCTCTGCAAGATTCGAACCAAATTCTCAAAGATGAATGCACTATGTATACCGACACTATAGTTCATAAATATTCATTTTAATACTACGATATTTCGAGAGAATAAATGAAAAAGTAATTTACGGCAATTTTTTAAAGAATTCTTATGGTACGAGAGATTTTAGATATTAAGAAGAATTCATTTGAAAGTACCAGAAACAAATTATAAACCAAATATATTAAAAGGAGGAAACCTCGACGTGGGACAAACAGGAGCCACGTCGCGTCGGTGGGAAGAACGGGGATTCGGGTAATGTACGAAGAATGGCATTCTTGGAGGGAATATTGTCTCAGCCTGCAAGAGGGGTGTCGACGAACATTAAAAATAAGCAACATTCGAATAAGTGCGTAAAATAGGATTTCCTTATTTTTCCCTAGGGCTTTTCTCCACCCAGCTGTCGGTTTGCCTTCAAGTCCCGATGGGACGCATATTCGACGGTACATCAGACACAAACACACTTGCAGGCGCCTCTGATCTATGGTGAGCAGAACTCGAAGCCCTCTCCGATGACACACGCGAACCCGCGTCCCTTTCGACCGAAACTCAGACGGTACACACTCTTAGCCACCTCGGCCATCCAAGTCGGCATAATATAGGAATCATAAACGAAATATTTCACATAAAATTTCTATCTGGGTTCCATTCATTTCTAATCTAGCATGGCCCATGGTGACTCAACTCTGTCAACGATGGCGGTAGCCGACCCAGGTGAATCAGCTCGCAGAACCAACCCTCAAACTGGCTTCCGTGCATTTTTCCTCTAACCCATCCCACGGCATTTCCTTAGCTTTCGACGCCAACCTGAATGGCGAGCATCAGAACCATTAAATCGGTCGTTCGCTATGTTCGTGAAGGAAATTATCCCATTTATTTCATCCGAAAAACACTCGAATGCTACACCCGATATCGTCCCAGAATACCCAGAAGCCCACAATTTATTTTTTTGAAACATTCGCGAGAAACTCGCTCAAGATCCTCTACAGACCCAAATGTTCGGCCCAAATCGGTTCCAACACGATGACCACCTATATTTCGATTTAAACATTGAGTATGTTGACGAAAATCAGCTGTTACGGTGTCACCCAATCGAAAGCTTGAACGTCACCATAGTGACATCGTAGTGACTTTGAAGCTATCACAGGACACTGTCAATAAATAGAAGTATAATCTCCAATCAAGCATTCGTGCATTTTGACCCTAACCCAGCACAGAGCGTCTTCTAAGCTCTCACCGCCGACGGCAAGCGACCCGGGTGACTCATCGCCTCGAATCCACCCTCAATCAGACATCCGCGCATCTCCTCTCGCAACCACTCCTCAGCGACCCTGGCGGCGCGGCGGAGCTTTAGAGCGCCGATACTTTACGTGTGCGCGCGGGAGGCCGCACGACGCGCCGGGCGGCGGGGGCGTCTACGGGGCCGCGAAGAAGAATTCGGAAAGTCGCGAGAATGAAGTGGCGCCACGCCCCCGCGGCGCCGAAAAGAACGCAAGGGCGCGAAAGAACGAAAAAAAGAAAGAAAAAAAAAGACGGATTTATAGAGCGCGTTCTCCCCTGCGGATCCCAGCGCGGGGTGGTTTTCGCGAGTGGTTTTACCTCCGCCTTAAAGCGGCGTTTGCCGCGCGAAATGTGAGTTATGCGCGGCGGGAGGGAAAACTAGTGGGAATTGTTCGGCGAAGTGACGGGATGCCTTTAAACGCCCCTTCATGAACCTTACGCCGCCGTGGCTAAAGTGACGCGGACAGATATAATGGATGGCTAGGTACGCGCACGGCGTGTAAAAAAAAAACAGTTTGTGACGAAGTGAAAAAGAATTGGGGAGTGAAAATTCAATGTTGGTAGAACGGCGCTGGGTAGTAAATTATTAAGGAAGGAAACACAAACACCAGTAACGATATTACAAAATCCCTTTTGAACGAATGAGATCACAACGCATAAAAAGTAATTTATGACGGAGATCACGAGACTTGTCCTTTCCCGCTGGGTCTGCCGTTGTCAGGAACCATAAATTACAACGTAAACTGAATGGGCTTTTGAAGACGCGGCCGAAAGACATTCTGATACAAGTCCCAAATGCAAAGCAGGCAATTAAACGACGAGCCCTCCTCCACCTGATGCGGCATTGGAGTCGGAAATAATGCATCAGCGGGCAGCCCGGGGCTTTGTGTCGCGTCCAGAGGAGGCGATAGCGTCTCCCATTACAATGCAAGTGGCCGAGCAGCCATTATGCGCTGCCTGGAAACCACTGGGCCAGATAATTAGAAAGCCAAAGTGGCGGCGAGGGGCGGCGACGCCGGGCGGGGCCGGGCGCGGCAGGGCGAGTGGGCGGGCAAGACTTTATTCCCGAGGTGGCGGCCGGAGTCGAGGTGAATAGACAGGAGACGTACGAGATAGAGTTCTGAGAAAAACAGCTGGGGATAAGAATTTGGCGGTTAACAACCGGTTGGATCACGGTAGGGGAGAATTATTAGGTGGGGAAGAACTCGGAGCGGAAAACCTTAATGGAGGAGCTGAGCGGAGACGTGTTAAGAGTGCGCGGAAGTTTCGTGGAGGTAAACGGGACTGGAAAGTACGCAAGAGAATAAAACTAGCGACGTAGAGAAGACGTCAGAAAAGATAAGCATGGAGGAATACAGCGAGTAAAAGAGGGTTGGGGAAAGCTGAGCCCTGAATTGGTGGGGATTCGGAAATGGCATTTTGCGGAAGACAGGTAAGAATACAGTTAAGCAGAGCTGTGTGGGAAGAATGTGGCGTGAAAGAACTGGGCAGGGAAGATCAGGACATCTGGTGTCTGGGTACTACTGTACGAATGAAAAGGTGCGCGGCGAAACTAGATACAGCCAGTAGGTGCGGGGCAACAGCAAGCCATGCTGAACAAAACGAGTTTGCTCAGGCCCAGCAGGTGACCGAGTGTGGCGGCGCGGCGTGAGGTGGAGCGGAGCTAGGCTGAGAGGAGCTTGAGAGGATGGGGCGATGCACGGAGAGTGAAGAGGGACAGAGCGAGGAAAAGGGGCGGATGGCGGTGGGCGTTGCGGAACGGGTGGGGATGAGACGGGGTGGGATGAGAGGGGAGAGGATGGAATAGGATGAGAGGGGTGCAATGGGATGAGAGGAGGTGAGGTGGAATGAGAGGGCTGAGATGGAATGAGATGAGAGGGGGTGAGATGGAATGAGATGAGAGGGGGTGAGTTGAAATGGGATGAGAGGGGGTGCGGATGGAATGGATGGGAGGAGGGGAAGGTGAGATGGGAAGGGGAAGAGAAGAGAGGGACTATACGGGCCGGGCGAGAGACGAGGGGGGGCGTGGCAAGAGCGGGGTTTGCGCGTTAGAGAGGAGGGTCAAAGCGACTAATGCGCAGGGGCGGGGCAGGCGCGCGCGGCGTGGCGGGGGCGTTCCAGCCGCCGCGCCGCGCCGCAGCGGCCGTTAACCGCGCTGTCCGCGCGGCGTGGCCAAGGTGCGGGCGTGGGCTGGGAGCCTCCCAAGGCGCGGCGGAGCAGGCACCGGAACCGCCGGAAGCCCAGCCCCCGGCACGCGGGGGGGGCGGGGCGGCGCTCTTCCATCGGCGCGGAGGACGAGGGGACGCGTCGCGAGGACGCTTCTGCGGAGGTTTAAAGGACGCTGCCGCCCACACAAAAGGACGCGTGACTTTGTGGTTCGCGTTTAGGCGCAGGCTGTTCAATTTGTAATTCATACTAAAAAAACGCTAGATGGCTGAATGCAACATCTGGGCTGAATGCATTCTTATTGTTCATTTGAAATGTGTATGTATCGGAATTCTTAACGAATTCACGCTTATAAAAATATGGATGCTTCCCTCATATACAACAAATTACGTCAAGTGGAATATAGCTGCACGCGGTACAAGGTTGGTGTCCGAGAAAATACAAACTCCTTACTATTCAAATGTAATTTTACTTTCAGTAAACGCACTACAGAATCTAAAATAGTTCATAACCAATGATGTGTTAAAGAAGGCTAAATATTTTTTTTATATTTATTTATTTACTTATTTAACATCAAAAACAGTTTAAAACGAGTGGGGTGGAAGTGAAATCTGACTTGATTTAACTAGAAAGCAACTAGTCTGATAGGGGTGAAGAAGCGGGGCATGAGCGGGCGCAGAGCGGGGCAGAGGCGGGGCAGAGCGGGGGCAGAGCGGGGCAGAGCGGGGCAGAGCGGGGCAGAGCGGGGCAGAGGGAGCAGAGCGGGGCAGAGCGGGGCAGAGCGGGGAGGCGGGAGAGCGGGGGCAGGCGGGGCAGACGGCGGGGCAGAGCGGGGCGAGCGGGCGAGCGGGGCAAGAGGGGGCAATAGAGCGGGGCAGAGCGGGGAAGAGCGGGGAAGAAGCGGGACAGAGGGGACAGAGCGGGACAGAGCCGGGACAGAGGCGCGACAGAGTGCGACAGAGTGGAACAGAGCGGGACTCAGGGCAGAGCAGGCGGGGGCAAAGGGGTCAGGTTGGGTGTTTTGAAGTAAACAGCGAGTGTAACTGACAGTGAGGACCCTAAGGGGTGGAAGTGCCTGTGGAAGCCAGAGCGAGGGCGGTGCGGTGCCGGGCGGGGCGGAGCGGAGGCGGGAGGCCTGAGTGGAGGGGCGGCCAACCTGTTCGTGGTGGCGGAAGCCGTCAGGTGCCTGGCGGCGGGGGGGTCACCTGGCCGGCGGGGACAGCAGGCGCTGGGGGGCTTCGCCCACGCATCGTTGTCCCCTCCCCTCCCCTCCCTCTCCCCCCCCTGGCCCGCGACCGCCTAGCCAGAGATTGCTGCGCCAGTGCACACGCGATTCTACTGCGCTGAGTCGTTACGTAAGCAATGCAGTACCATAGGTTTTGAACGAGATATACAATTCCGTGCTCTTATCACCCACGAAGAAAATTTACTGAAACATTTTTTTAAACTTTGAAATTAAAGATATCAGTGTTTAGATATAGATGATTTGTTAATGGGGCGTCGACAACAATTTTGTTATTAAGACAGTATAATCGAAAAGAGGCATCGAATGATAAAAATGGCTTTGTACATTACATTGGAAACGATGCCAAAAAGGGCACTGAACTCAAGTAAATTTTTTACTCGATTATGTTCCTTCAGAAAGGTTTTAAGTTTTGCAGATAATATTCATTTAATACCGTTGACGTTAAACGCGTTCGTGTTAAAACGTATTAGACTGATTTATAACAACGAAATCAATGACCCAAATGCAGATATTGATATTCGGTCATATGTTTAATAAATAAAATTACAATGACTTAAATATACTTACTTTTTAAGATAATTCTTAGGCTTTACAATGAAAACAAATTAATATAATAAAAAAATTCGTTTTATGATTTTGAGACGTGGACTTCAACTTATTACAATTTTCATCCTTGATTTGTTTTTCTAAATTCACTGAATGTTCTTTTGTATTTTTCAATGAATTCGCTTGGAAATTTATGTTGAGAAAAATATATTTTAAACTTTAAACGACCAACCATGTTTGCGGCGACACATTGATCATAAAATGCAATATTTCGAAATTCATGCTAATCAAAATAATAGACAGAAAATATCTTCTAACAAAGTATACAATTATCTTTTAAAATCGGGTCTACTGATTTTGATTTCCTTCCGCTAATAACACGTTCATTCTGTTTATTTTCAGGCTCTCTGCACAGACTTTTTCGCCTCGCTCCGCTTCTCGCGTTCCAAAGAGACAGTCGCGAAGCCAACGCTCGATATAAAAGCGCTCCTGAGAGCAAGCACCATTAAACTAAGCCACTTCACAGAAGAGCGGCAGCAATTATTGGCCGCGGATGAAGGAGGATTGGAAGGGGGGACACGGAAATTTGATGAGGACCACGTCAGCTCTGTGACATCGAAGGGGGTGCCGGCAGAGGTGAATTAGGCCCAGCGACTGCCGCGCTATCACGCGCCTGCATTTGGAATCACGCGTCATTACACAACGAATTTACGCCATGAAGATAGCCATCGCTGACACTGTTCCCAATAAGTTCCCCTATATCGTAACGAACGATCCCGTTTCCGGTCGATTCCGATGGAAGTGACAATCGTGCTATTTATCCCTCGTCACTGATAAGTTCCGCTGATCTGGGAGGTTTGGGAGCGTGTCAATTCTGTGCTGTGGGATTAGATCCCATAAAATAATCATATTTCTGGTTGACGGTTAGTGGACACTGATTGCAACATAACGGGTGGCGACAGCGTATTAAATGTGGGCTTCGATATCACAGTCACTTTCAGATGAGTATTCTCCGATTTTTCTTGGAATACATGAATGCAATTATTCGTAATAGCGTGCTCCTAATTCGTCCCTTTTAACAGCTAATGGTTTGATTGAATTACCCTAAATTCAAATTATTCTTAAAAATTACATAAAAATAGGTATTTGTGAACTGTTTTGCACCACTGTTTACAAATATGTAATGCATATTATTCATGGTTCACTTCATTATTCAGTGTTCAACTCAATCGAGTCCAGAATACACATGTCGTGACAATAGCATGATTTTACTTTGGGCTGACTTTTGTTTTCATTAATTAGCTAATCTTAAATATTCTGAATCATACTCACATCATAGAACCCAAACTCCTGACCGAAATAAGTCTTCTTTGTAATGTAGATAGCTTGTGGCCATGCTTACCTGAAAACAAAATTCCACATTTAAAAAAAAATAAAAGCAGAGTTAGTAGCACAACAATACCAGTTACAAGTGATTAAATCAATCTGAGTTTAGGTAATTCAAAGAGAACAATTCACAGAAAAAAATACATGCACCGTACTTGAGGATTGTGGTAGCGCACAATTTTATCCCGGTTGTGGAAGACTTAAATGCTCAGAAAGAAAAAAATTGGAGTTGACTTGGCACTTTGGGCAGTCAACAATACACAAAGCTATGAGAACAGTTAATAGCCCTTTTTTGGCGGAAACGGACGCATACATGCCAAGATGTGGCATCCAACCAAATGTAGCATATTTTATACCTCCATTTGTCATTCAAATTACCCATTTGTCGCACTACGAGTGGCCGCCAAATATGAGTAAAGAGACAACAAATAACTCCTCTTTTACGAAGGAAATGATGAATCATTATTTACTCTAGAAAAACAAAGGCAGTTTCCATCTTGCGGCATGCGTGCTCAACATAAGTAAGGGCTCACAAACCTCTTGGTTTTATAACCCATCTGACAATGAAATGGCAGTCTCTACTTCCCTATCACGTCCAGGCAAGCGAACGCACGTACAGCAAAGATAATTATAAGTTAATAAAGAAATAGCAAACGCGCAGTCTAATTATGTACCTTACGTCTGTCTAATGGTAAAAAAGTAAATACATCAGAAGAACGAACTATTCATCATAAATTGCAATCATCTATAACGAGTGCGAATTGAAACAAAATTAACACTTCCATTTCAGGTTTAAGCACGTTAACTGTCCTAACCTATCAAACGATTTCATTCGAAATAATTGCCTCCCTTTGGGTCGCAGATATTGTGGCGGTCGTTGTGTCGGTGGATAAGTGTGGCGTCGTTTAAAATAGATGCGAATCACTGTAGTTGATTAACACCTCAGGGACGTTCAATTATTTTCAAATGAAGGTATAACTTGATCGTGAAATCATTTAATGTGAGATTTCACGGACTTGCCCTAAATCATCTGCGATAAAATTAAAATTTTTTCCCAACATTATATTGTACGCTTCAGACGCTGTAATGAAATTTTGAAAATACACTAGGGTATTGTTTGAATATGGAGATATATTCCTTCCTAATCAAACAATACATTTACTCTATATACGTCAAGCGGTAACAATATTAATTTAACGTGAGGACAAAATACTCAAAACATATCATTTTCATTCAGCTAGATTTTTTATTATGTTACATTATTATCACCTACATTATTTAATAAGTGGTAGACAAGATAGGCAATAATTTCTGTAATGCAATGAAAAAATTAATATTCGTAGTTTATTCCATGAATATTTACAAAGCAGTACTCAACATATTCGTTGACTTTCCAATACTTTCCCCGTCTTGTAAATCTCTTGGTCTCGGGTCTTCTTAAATTTTCAAAATACACCGTAGCTCATTTGTAATGTTGCAATTGCCATCACCCTCACTTACTCTAGATTCCCGATTTAGACTTTTACGTAATACAGAGAAACAAATGTAATATTTTCAAATATGCGAAGTAGAGATTTTTGAGAGAAACATTCTGGGGGTTCCTGAGACCGAAAAAATGTTCAAAAATGTTCTTAATCTTACGGCCGTCTAGCACTAGCAGTTAATCAGTACACTTTTTTTCCGAAATTGATATTCTCCGATCTTCACAATTTCAGGCACTGCGAATTTGGAAGGAATAATTTCAAGACGTGTTTTATCAGAAGCTTACTTCCCCTGTTTACATTCCTCCCCAGACGTATCCCACCAACAGAGCAGCGCCCCAGACGGGACAAGGTCTAAACTCCCGACTGGTCTCTCTACACGTGTGGTAGTGTAGTTCATGTGTGCGCGCGTGTGTGTGTGTGTGTGTGTGTGTGTGTGTATGTGTGTTTAAGGGGAGAGGTGGGAACATGGATAAGGAAGGAAAGATCATACGGTGTTCACGGCCCATTTGTGAAGGTACTGCTCCTGCCTTTGCCTGGCATATATCAGGAAACTACGGAAAAACTACCGATCAGAGCTAACCGGCTGTTAAATCTCAGCTACAGATAGTAACTAAAATTCAACCTATAATTTTAGCTGTGTAGCCATCGTAGAAGATATACCACCGTTGCGCCTGGAACCCTTGGATTTCCCAGTCTCAGTCGCGGCAGAAACAGCGGTAGTGATGTCTCTGAGCGGAACCCATTTGAGAATTATTCTCCAATCTCGTATTCTACCAAGTTTCACGCCACGCATTTCGTAAATAACTAATACAGCGCACTATAAAGCACGTTCTTTCAATATCTCATCGATCCAACTCTCCTTCCCATCCTCATTTTCACTCCCATTTGCCCCCTCTCCTTCATTAATCTTCACCTCTCGTCTGGCGACCGCCTCGTTCGGGCGCGCACGGCGGCACGGCGCACGTCGTTAGTTGGCGCGCGCGGCGCCAGGGGCGCGGCGAGCGCGGCTGTGGCGGAGATCTGCATGCGGGCCACGCGGAGCGGCCGACGCCGCCGACGCCACCGGCGCGGCGCCGCCGTCGTTTTTTCTTCTCCTCCTCCTCCTTCGCCGTTCCCGCGCGCGCGCGAGCGCCAGGTGGGACTGCGCGGCGTTGCCACGTAGGACGCGCGACGGTCGGGGGCGTTGGAGGACAGCGCGGTTACGATGGCGGCCAATGCCGCTGAAGGTGCTCCGAAATTATACACATTTTCTGCATTAATTTGAATACCATTTATGAGCCAAAATGTATTTTCAAAAGTTAATTATTAAAGCGACGGCTCCCAGTTTTTTAACAATTTTTCTACACATTGTTTTAAATGAATCATTATTACTATACTCCTATTTTCCCAACTCAGCCCCTGCCAGTTTCCTCCAATCGGACTATGGTGACGATCATGCTCCCGATAAGATGAAATTGTTAATAGCTGACACCTGCCAGGGACAGAGTTGGGAAAATCGCAGTAAACAGGATTGTGTAACAAGAAAACGTTGCAAAGTTGTCTACTTTCATTAGTATTTTAATTGAATATAAGTTTAATTATATTTTTACAGCTCCTCCCTGTACTATAGTATAAACGCTCTGAACAAACACATTGCAATCATCTCAACAACATGATCTGGAATATCGGTCGCAAATTCGTCTTTAGCGGGAGGACAAGTTACATTCAGAAGCTGTGGAAAATAGAGGACGCAAATACAAGTTTGGAACGCTAGAAAGGGAGGATGGAGAGAATGGCAAGGTAGAGCGAATGACAAAAGGAAGAGACAGGTACTTCAAATATTGCCTTCGTTAAGTATTGTCTATTTACGTACGACGCAAGAAGCTCCTAGGATTGGTGTGGGACAAAAACTATAGCCTATTAAAATGTTAGTCTTTTATATCACGAAGAATATTGGGCCCATCACAATTCGAGGTTGTCATTGTTCTCATACTTATTAGTTTAAATTTTCCGATATCTGGAGAGTATAGTTATAGAAAGAGAGATAATGCATAGGAAAGTCTTAAGATAGGAGGAGAACAACATAAATGAACAGAGGTAGATTGAGGGTGTGTGTGTTTGTGTGTGTGTGTGAAGTGGGGTTGGGGGAGGGAGGAACGGTAGAGTGGTCCACGGCCTCCTCAAAATCCTCCCTTGTTTTGGTAATTTTACAAACAATATTAAAAGCAATTTCCATATTCTGATCGTATCATATTAAAAGGGGATCTGCTAAGTCCTAGCGAATGGTATTTGTAGAAGAAATATATTGTTTTCAAAAGCTCCTTTTCCTTAAACAATTTACGAAGGAATTTTAGTTCACACCCTCACCCCAACCATCAAAATACTTTCGGGTTCCGACTCTGAAAGAGAAGCAGGACAAAGAGCATTGCCGATATGCATAGAGAGGAGAACAGAAGATCAGCAATAATGAACGGAACATGAAGGAGGGGTGAATGAAATGAAGAAAAGGACGGTCGAGAAGGGTGGATGAAGTAGAATGAATGAGAGATGAGAAAATGGAAGAATAGGAAAGGAATTGAACACGAGAGAATAGAGGAAAATAGAAACGTAACGATAGAAGAAGAAAGATAAAATGAGGGATGCGGAAATGATAAAATGAGGAAGAGAGAACGGAAAGTAGAGAGTAAAGAGAAGAAGAAGAAAGAAAGTAATTGACTGTGAAAAACGAAGGATGACGGGTAGGGTTGTAGACGTGAGAGGAAGTGAGAGAGGGTGAAGGAAGGAGGGAAAGGGAGAGAGGAAAAGAAGAGAGGTGAGATGGATAATCAGAGAATGACTGGTGCATGACTGACGTGAGAGTGCAGAGCAGACCTCATTGTCGGCCGGGGAGCAGACGTCAACGAACGAACAGTCGATGGGGCTGATTCACGACGTGAACTATGAAGCGGCGAGAAAATGACCCGCGCCCCGCGCTAAACAAACGCCACGCGCGGTTTTTGTAAGGGGGGAGGGGGGCGCGCAAGGGGTTCCGTTTTCTCTCCCGCGCAGGGGGTAAGGGGGCTGAGGGGAGGGGAGGGAAGCCGGGTCGGTAAATTCGCTTGATAGCCATTTGGGTAATCTTAACTCGGCGTGGGCGCGGAGCAGCCGCCCCATATGCTGCGTAATGTGCTTATTTGACATTTTCACGCGGCCAAAATCAGACCCAGCAGCTGAGGAGGTTGTTATTATCTTCTGACGCACTCGCGAGTCGCTAGTGTAATCGTACAGGGGTGTCAAACGTATTAGGACAAGGCCAAAATATCTGATATTCAAATCCTATGTAGATTGCGTAGTAAATATACACTTTTTTACTATTATTCGTATTTTTCAGATTTCTCACGAGTATATAAATTAATTTCAAAAAACAATAGCAAGTATATCACACAATTATTTACTAGTTTTCAAAATCAAAACATTATTATTAAATTACAGTATGAAAAATACATTTATGTAATTTATATTTTGTATATCAGTATCTCTCTAACTTAACAAAACAAAACATATACTTTCTATTGAAACAATTACCAGTCTGGATAACCAGAACATAAAAACTGCAATACATACAAGCGAACGCGTGGATGAGATTGTAAAATTATTTATAAGTTTTGAAGAAAACATTCAACACATTTATTGACCAGAAATCTTGGGTCAGTGTCTCAAGACAAATCTTGAAAGTAAGCGATATAAAACAAAAGATCATAGTTCGAGAATTCCTAATGTACAAGAAACGATTTTCAATTACTCCTTCAACTCACTGCTAGAGCGAAAAGTACACAGCGCTGACAGACCTGCGAAGAGATATGTACACAGTAATGTTAACGCAAACAGTACTTAAAGCTATTACATTTACAAAGCCGCATGATACCTCACAAAAAGGAATAACGGCATTTGACAATAAAGAAACCTGTTATTTCATTTATTTGTATTCTAAGAACACATATAAGCAAACTTGCCTGAATGGTTTGCTGCTAATGAAAACTCACAACTTCTTTTCCGTGAGGAAAGAGTTAACACTTGTATGGCATACTTGCCCTTTGAAGGTTGATACTCATAATGCCGTTGAAACATGTCACATTGTGAACACATTCTTGTAACTTACACGACACAAGGCTGTAATATCATCCACCGGAATTTAATTTTGTTACAGTCATAGTGTGATTGAAAATGTACTTACCGCAGGGGATACGCAGGATACAAAGACGAATTTTGGGAGAGGAAATTCAAAATATTTTCGTCAAATATGTATATTATAGATTTTGTAAAATGTCACAGGGTACACCCAGCTCATGTTGCGATACGATTTTATTCTTTTTAATGATTATGATGATTTAATCCGAAAATATTTTTGTTTACGTTTCGTGACAAGGTAAAATTAGTAGTCCCTAAAAAATTTTAGGGGGAGAAATTTCCCCCTTTTGGAAACGCGCATGCTTATCAAAACTTATTTCGTAAGCGTCAGTTTTAATACTGATGCCAGCATTTACAAAACTAACGTACAAAATACTAATACGACTTCAATATTTATTATAATTTCCAGAAATTCAAGGATGGTTTAATTGTTATTTCTCATTACTGGAATAAAAACAATTTTATTAAGAACTGTATTTGTTGTTATTAGTTCATAAATATTTACTTAAATTCCAAAACAACGTACATTGTGTTTCAGGTGTGTACTATTATATATTCATTGTTCCATAAATACAATTTAAAAATTGATGATTCCAAAAAATCTTTAGCGAATGTAATTTCCTCTTAATATATTGAAGAGAAGATGCAGTTCTGAACGCCATGGCTTTCGTGCATTTTCTCTACCGCCTTCTCTCTCTTCTACGGCTTTTATCCAGACGACATCCGGTTACCCTTTACATCCCGATGGGACGCATATTCGACCAATTCACTAGACACAAAGACACACGCGGGCCCTTCTGATCAGGGTCAGCAGAAGTCCATGCCTTCTTCGACAACACGTACTACATGAGAAACAAGGGACGCACAACCATAAGGTGGGAGTCGAACCCGCGCCCGTTCTGACTGAAGCGCTGCGTCGGCACACGCTCTTAGTCACCTCGCCCATCCAGGTCGGCAACCGCCGTCTGCTTTGAGAAGTTTTTTCTCTGTTGAGCTGAGTACCACTTTTAACGGCGAAGACGTGACTGCAATATCCGAGATCTGAACATTACATATGACGCAGAAAACCTTCAAAACCGACTTCTGAATTTTGTGCTTCCCTACATCAACAACAAAATCAAAAGAAATGAACGTAACAGCTGTTCTGAACGAAAGGAAGAACGAAAACAACAGTACTACAGACAGCTGGTTTGAAACTATGGGTGGCTGAAAATAACAAGAACAGGAGAACGGATGTGGAATCAACATGTGGGAAGAATGGAAGAAGAGATTGATAAGATCTGTATGATATAATAAACCGGAAGGAAGAAAGAGCTCGCGTCGACCCGTGGAAGAACAGGCTACTAACATAGAAACCAAAGTCGAAAAAGTTGGGGAAAGAGGTGAAGTAAAGAAAGAATAAAACGATAAAGACATTGACAATATATTTAGAGAGTAAAGGAGATTAAATAGCAGAATTACGAGATAAAAAACACGAATGAAGAAAATCGAAATACATTGACCAAAAGAATAGAACAAGTTGAAAAAAGCAGAAAAGGGTAAAAAAAAAGCACAAGAAGGCAAAAAAGGCAAAAATGGGGAGGGAAATCAAGAGCATGAGAAAGAGGAGAAGAACAAAGAGAGGGAGGGGAGAAGAATAGTAGACAGAGGAGAAGACGACGAGGAGAAAAAAGAGGCATGGGGAAAGGGTGAGAGATGTAGGATTGGAGGAGGTGGAGGGGGGAACCGGAGGACAAGGAGACGGAAAGAGAGATGAGTGAGCAGGCAAGGAAAAGAAGAGGAGAGTGGTGTGAGGAATGAGAGAAGGGAAAGGAGACCATGACATGCAGTGGAGATGTTTGAGAGTAGGGGAAGGAGAAAGGGGGGAGGTGCAGTGGAGAAACGGGAGAGACCGTGGATAAGAGGAGAACGCGGGGAAGAGAAGGGATAGCGGGATAACGCTGCAAGGCGATAGCGCAGCCTGAGCAGAGGTGGGCGGTGAGATTCCCCTGTGAGTCCCTGGCAAAGGTCGCCCCGCTGCGTGAAGGTCGCGGTCGCCTCCGTGCGACTGAAGCACGGCCACCGACCTCCGCTCGGGCCACCAGCCCCAGCACTCCCCGCGTGCGTTACCACTTGCTGTCATCGAGGTCATTGGCGACCACTATTGAATTTAACGTTGCGGTAACTGTGAGGATGACACGATAATGGTGATAATAGGGGGCGAAAGGACGAACACAATACAACCATGTCCGAGGTGGGACTCCAACCCGCGATCCTTCGGTCCGAGATCGCTATGGCACTACTGCCTTGACGACGTCGGCCAGGAATGTGGGTCTTATTTTCACTGTTTATTGCACTTTGCGGTACGTCTACGGCGAAACAGACTTAGCCGTACATGTATCATAAAGAAGATAATGCCATTTAAAATCACTGGGAACTGCCACTAAAACTGGAGGTGCCATGTAAAACAACATGGCTGCCGCCTTGTAAATTGAGAATGATCCCAGAAGTTTAAACTTGTATCTTATAATTCGTACTAAAAGCTGCGCCTTCTTGCATCTTCGGCCGATTCGCGTGGAGACGCAGTAAAATGAATAGGTAAATGTAAAAGTTAAAAGCGGAGGAGACCTCCGCAAAGACAGCGCTGAGCCTCCGATTTTTCGTTCCCTACCTACAGTCAAGACCTTGTTATCTTAGTGAAATCAGGACTCGGATCGGTTGCACGTGAGGTACGAGCGCGAGAGCCCGTCCGCCGGGGCAGAGCGACGAAGGAGCGGCGCGGAGCCAAGCGCGAGGTCGTCGTTCGAGCCCCGGACGCGCCGAGGGGGAAAGAGGTCGGAAGGGAGGAGAGGGGAGGGGCGCCGTGGGAGCGGTCCCATGCACGGCGCCAAGCCGCACCGTGACGCCCCAAGGCCAAGGAAT
The DNA here is from genome assembly GCA_017312745.1 of Gryllus bimaculatus. NCBI lineage: Eukaryota > Metazoa > Arthropoda > Insecta > Orthoptera > Gryllidae > Gryllus > Gryllus bimaculatus. The sequence goes on along the minus strand of BOPP01000127.1, from coordinate 2,169,119 downwards.
GGCCGCCTCCGGCGAAGTGAGCACCCAACGTTCTGCGAGTAGACCCTTCTTCAGTGAAGCAAAGACCTACGAAGAACGTTTAGCGAGTAAGACAAGAAGTCGTCTTCGATGAAGTAAAGGCCCTATACAAAATTTTTGCGAGTAAGTCCAAAAGGTTCTTCTTCAGTGAAGTAAGGCCCCACGAAAAACGTTCTGTAAGACCAGTAAATAAGGATTTTCTCGGGTGAAGTAAGGACCCCATGAACATTTTGCGAGTAAGACAATAAGTCTTCTTCTGTGAAGCAAAGACACCACGATAAACGTTTTGCGAGTAAATCCAAAAGGATCTCTTTCGGAGAAGTAAGGGCCCTATAGAAACGTTTTGCGAATAAGACAATAAGGATATCCTTCGAAGAAGTAAGGTCTCCATGATAAAACGTTTTGTAAGACCAATAAATAAGGATCTTCATCGGTGAAGTAAGGACCCCATGAAGAACGTTTAACGAGTTAGACAGTAAGTCTTCTGCGATGAAGTAAGGACTCTATAGAGAAGTTTTGCGAGTAAATCCAAAAGGATCTCTTTCTGCGAAGTTAAAGCGATTTTTAAGGCCAATAAATAAGGATCTTCATCGGTGAAGTAAGGACCCTATGAAACAAGTTTTGCGAGTAAGTCCAATATGGATCTTGTTCAGTGAAGTAAGGACCCCATGAAAAACGTTTAGGGAGTAAGATCCGAGGCCTTGTTAGGTGAAGCAATGAGCCACTACAGAAGCTTTGGAAATACGATCGCACTAATGTCTTGTGAATTTTGGCTAGCAAATTTAGTGGGGAAGATTTATCATCTGTTCAATTACGTAATTATTTCAAAAACCACCAAAGATGGAGAGATGGTGTCATGTTGAAAGTATTATACTAATTTCTTTCGGTGCAATTATTTGATAGATGCGTTTCTTTATTGGCATACCACAAGGTTTGAAATGTTCTGAAGCGCAGCGTCAGATCATGATAATTGATTACGGATTCAAGCCACAAATTAATTTGTGATACAAAATGCTAGTTGAAAGAACAAAAAATCGATACTGGGAAAGCTGCATACAAAACTTAATAGAGACCGTATATTTTGGTACAGCAAAGATCCTAGAAAGGCCAACAACTTCGGATACTTTAATCAAAAAACAAGTCTCTTATTTCTGTTCCAATACAACAACACATCAACCCTTGCCGGGCAAAATTGGCCAGGAGGTCCACCCCTTGAAAACTCCAGAGATCAATCTTTCACACCCCAGAACCCAAAAACTCAATTATCGCCCACATTTCGGACTCGATTCGCATCTGGGCAGGCGCGTTCACGTCGTGCGCGGCCAAAAGCGCCAACGTCCGCAGCATCTGAATAAGCTGATATTCGGCCAAGGTACGCGCGCGCCCTGGTTGACCTTGCCGGGAGTAGGAAGCCTGCTTGCGCTGTTCTGCGAAAGCTCCTCCATTATTCATGCGGCTCGATTATCTCCATCTCGTTTGTGTTGTTATGAACGGCGTGGGTCGGTGCGCTGCGGCCGGTCGGCGCTGGTTCTGTCTGCTTCGGACCGTTCGTTCGCTCGCTCTCGGTGCCTGCGTTCGGTCGTTCTCCGCGTGATTCAATCAGGTTCGAATCTCTGCCATCGGAGAGGACGTCCTTCAGTCTATTTTCGGTCTCCAATGGAGCTCTATCCCTGTCGGGCTCCGGCTTCGCAATGGGCACTCTATCGGAGTCCTCCGGTGATAATAAGCCTTATCGCTGGTGCACGAGATACGTGAATCATTTCAAAAATTACTTCGCAGGAGAATAGTTTTATACTCATCAGAATCTTTTATTTCGCGACAAAAGACTATGTGTATTCATTGTATGTACAAACCTTCTTGTGACCTACCTTAATGAGAAATGTTAAGAGGTGCAAGTACATTGTTTTTCGTGTTGTGATTGTCTCCTTCTGCCTGCACCTACCTCATTTGAAACGTCACACCATCCGTAACCATTAATCTTTCATCACTATTCACCTCTTCACAATCACACCTATTTTCATCGATTCAATGGAAAGCAATAGCAAACAACCACTATGATAGAAGGAAGCCCACGTAAAGGAATGCTGCAGTACGTACCATTTCTGTTCGGTCACCAGATAACTTTTTCGGTAAATACTTATTTTCCCTTTTCGGTTTTTATACGATTTAAAAATAATTTTAGGTACGCTTCCTAGATGTATAAGAAAAGTATTGCCCTAAAATGCTATTATTGCTCACGGTACTAGGCGTAGAAAATATAGAAGTAAATAGGTCGCTAAATTTATGCACCATTTATGTTCATTCGATTCAGTTTAGTACAATTTTTTGTAATACAAAATCACCTACAAAATTGTTTTGGAAGAATGACAAAAAAATAGTTTGCAAGTGTACCAGAGCCTTCTTGATACAATGTAACGAAGACGCAAACAGTTATCAGAGCTCAGAGATATTCAACTAAATATTACAACTTTGTATATTACATTTTCGAACTTTTTGATGTGTTTGTAACACAATTATATTTTAGTTATTTGTGATTTGTGTACGAGCAGAAATGGTTCGAAAGAATGTAATATGTTTTTGTTTATTGCAATATAATGTTGCATTTTGTCTGATTGCCACGTTTTCATTTGAAGTGAGTGAGTGTGTGTGTGTGTGTGTGTGTGTGTGTGTGTGTGTGTGTGTGTGCGTGTGTATATAAATAACAAAACTAATATTCATTCTAAATCAATTTTCTGTATCATATTTCCCACATGTTACGAACAAACTTGGTGCAACCTGTCTATAAAGACGTAAGCCCGCTCCTTCTCGCCCGCTCCGCAATCTGGTATGGCACTCATCGTCACGGGTAAAATCATATCCCTCGTGCGTCATATTTCAGGTACGTCGTTTCTTTAACGACCTCATAACCCCACAAAGAAGTCGCGCACGCGGCCGCATGCCGGGCGTTCCGCGCTCGTCCGAATTGTTCTCCGCCGTCCGGCCGGGAGGCGGGCGGGCCCGTCTCCGATAATTCGGCCGTGTCCGCGCGGGGCGGGGCAGGGCGGGGCGGGGCGGGGCGGCGCTGGACAAAAGCTCGCGCGAAGTAGCAGTCGCGGAGCGAAGGCGGGCGGAAATGTGGCAACCGGCGGCGCGGCGGCCGGCCGGCAAAGTTCGTATGCAGGAAGGATGCGGCGGGATCGAAGGCAGCTGCTGCTTTTTCGCTGCCCGCGGGGCTCGCAGCGTCCGCCGCCCGCCGCACAGTGTTCTCTACACCCGCACTTCTACCGCTTGCTTGCTTGATTGATTGATTGATGAGTGTGTAAATGCGCATCAACTGATAAGGTCATTAGTCCCGTAAGTGTAGTGTGTTTTGGTCGCGAAATCCGGCGCCGACCTGCACGTCAGCTTGCGACGATTTCCCCAACTAGGTATCTCCCAACAGTGGGGCACCACCTCAGCCGGGACAAGCTGGAAACTCTTCATTGGTCGCCAATACGTGGTAGTAGTGTACAGCAAGTCGGTGTGTATGTGTGTGTATATGTAAGGGGTGAGGTTAGGACAAGGAAGGGGAAGGAAAGTTCGCGCGCGGTCCGTGTTACCTTTGCTAGGGTACTGCTCCGGTAATCAACTAGTGAAAAGCGGTGAAGCTAAGGAAAACTGCTGATCAGGTCAGCTGGTGTTAGAATTCTCCTTTAGAGAGGGCAACCAGGCCTAGCTATCTCACTAGTGTCCACAATCCCGCTATCGCAACCTCCTCTGCCACCGCCAATGCCTCCAACAGATTCTTTTCTTTCCTAATTTAAATTCTTAAACAATGATAGAAATAATTGATTAACTCTTTATCTCTTTCGAGGCTTCAGCGGAACCACTGCTCACGTAGTTGTATCTCCAACATTCTATTCTGTGTGATGCTATAGGGCACGGGTGAACGGAGACCAAATGGTCGGGAAGTACGATCTCGAGGAGAAAGTGTGCAAAGAGCAGCAATTATGATTCAAAGGTTAAACACGTTAATATTTAAGAAGTACTTGTACCAGAGGGTTATAAAAATTACTTACAAACTCAAACATTTACTCTCTATTGACGAAACAAGGTTTTAGGTCAATTCATTCAGCTATATTAATTCGACCTCCAATCGAAATATAGCACTTACTTCTTGAGCTTGCATGTACTTTACAGACACTGCCATTAAAATTGCCTCTTTTTCTATGTCAGCCTCAACATCATTCCTGACAGCATCAACGGTACTATCATTCTCGCAATTTTCGTCATCGTCACTGTCAGTTATAGTCAGAATCGCGATCATTCGAGTACAAGCAGATTCAGCGACCTGGTAGAGCCACGCTCTCTGCTCTTTTCATTGCTTCTATCAGTCGCCACCACCAGCCTCAGTATTAAAAGTATTACTAGCCCCGAAAAAACAACACCACTCTTTTACTAACATTAGCTGAATTACGAATAAAAGTTACACTGAGCGTTGATGACATTATCGGATATGTTCGCTCCCGTATAATAGAAAATATTTTGCCTCGATAAACAAGATACAGATCTGATGTGATAGTGCTGTCGTCGAAATATCTAACACCCCACTCCTCTCGTACCTAGAATAATGGGGGCTCAAGAAAACCTGCGCGTATAGTACCCACTCCTGTCACCGCCGCCCTCTGCGTCACCTTCCCCGCCCAGCTGCGCTAACTTCACTGTCGCCGCCAGTCACCCCCACTCCTGCAGCCCCCGCCGTCGTCCTCGTTGCCGCTCCCGTCACCACCCCCGCTGCCTCTCCCATCACCGCCGTTCTCTCCGTCACCCTCCCAGCTCCAGCTGCGCTGCCTTCACTGTCACCGCCAGTCACCCCCCCCCTGCCATCGCCGTCGTCGTCCCCGTTCCCGCCCCCGCTGCCCTCCCTGCCTGTGTCTACCCCCTCCCGCTCCGTCCGTCGCCTCGCCACCCCGCGCCGCGCCGTTGACTCACAGAAGGTCGCGGCCACGGAAAACTTTTCCCGTCGCCGGCCAAGTGTCAGGCCGTGATTTGCCCCCGGAGCGAGCGGTTAACTCGGAACACGACCCGCGCGCCCTTCGCCGCCAGCCAGCGCAGCTTCAAACGGCGCATTCGGAATTCCAGGCGCTTCTTCCAAGGACGAATCCCTTGGCATAGACCAACAGGCACGGAATGCACCTCAAAATACGCTTGCTCTTCCACAACTGCGGTGCAGCAATAAATTCTCCGTTATCGCTCTGACGTGAAAGTATTTGAGGACAGGTGTATGCTTCTTTTCACTTCACGTTTGAAAAGTTAAAATTTGCTGGATGGTACTATTGGATGCGATATTAATCTGAACCTCGAATGTTTTGAAATTAATACTTCTTCATCTTGTTGGCATTTTATAGAATGTTGTGTGCCGCTCGAATCATAATTTTGTCGTTTCTTGAGGTTCACATAGCAAAACAATCATCAAAGAAATATATTTCTCAACAACAGTTTTCATTTACTTGGGACTTGCAATTTTCAGGAGGATGGGTTAAGTCACTACTAGAATATCTGTCTTAACATTTCTCTCTAATAAGATATGTCACTTTTTACATATTACGCGACTTGTTCAGTTGAAAGTCCTCTTGTGAGATACATCACGACTCCATTGATCTTATGTATTTCATTAAGATTTTAAGAAGGTAATTTCGAAAAGAGTGAAAACCATCAAAGTATTAAATGTGAATGTATGATGGAAGAGACACAACCCCAAACGCTACCCAAGTGGAACATTCATAAACTTTCACTTCAAGTAAAAGTATGCGTTCAGAACTAAAAAGGCTCCAAACTCCACTCGACCCAATCCTCTGAGAATGCTCTATGTGATCACTTCAAACAAATGTTTACCCCGTTCGAACTAAACCGCTAGCTGAAGTTCGACAATAAGTCAGATTCTACATGGCGCATCCCCAGCTCCATTCTCCCTTCGCGCAGAAAACACATGACTAACGGTCAGGCGATGGTAGCTTCTCAGAATGCTGTTCTCACTAGCCACCAGACCTGCAACTCTGCAAACCTGTGCCATCGCACAGTAGGGTCCTTCCTTTAAAAAGGGGTCCAAATACGTTTAGTAGGGATTTCAATTTACGTATATAACTTGAAAACAGATGAAGCATAATCACTACTTTATCTGCAATTAAAATAGAGTTAGAATAATTCATAGTGTTTAAATCAATTTTGGTACCCATTATTTTTCGGAAATCGGGTTTATCAGGTTCGTAGTAGTGCGATGGATTACTAAAGGTTGTGTTTTATAAAATAAATTTATGTGTGAGAAAGTGACGGGAGGGATGATGTTTGTTCGAAGATTTTTTTATTATACATTACAGATAAAGGGATGAGTTTTTGTTGGTATTTTTTCCTCTTGTTTTTAATTATTCCAGAGTTCACTTACCTCCATATGCCATATGGCATAAGAGTGTCGTATGTTGACATACTATTAATCATATTATAGAAACCTTGAAGATGCAATGAAGTGTGTCATGAAAACGTTATTATTCGTTTATTTTCTCACGACCTCCAATTGAGAATCTGTGGTCCATAACTCCCTCCATAAGAGAACAAGTAGCATCATTCAAATGTTTTCATATTTTCCTCGAAACCACGATTCTTTCGATGCAGGTAGGTTATGCTGCGTATATCTAACTCCGTATCAAAGGCAATAACAAGCTGTAACGTATCAGTAAAAAAATAAAAGTAACATATTGCAACGCGAGATTGGAGATTTATCAAAGAAGACCGAATTTAACGAATATATTCTACTCATTTGGCAATTCATATTCCCTGGCCAACGATCCGTCTGTAGAACATCACAACAGCAATCCAGTGCCAATCGAGCACAGTGGATCCAGCCCGGGTGGCAGAGCACAGGAGACGGCGCGTAGATGAAGCTAAAGATTGATTTGTGCCTTCGAGCCCGTATTTTTTGTCTCAGCTAAAATGATATGAAATTACAGAAACTATTTGGACGTTCACTCAATTCACTGAATCTGCAGAACAAATATTCGGACATTTCAATTTGCACTCACTTACCTCATCGCTCAGAATAATTACAGTGTGTTTTTTTCTTCTTTCTTTAAGTATTGCAAACCAACAAATTTAAACAAGCTAATTACAACTTTGTTAGATGTAGTATAGCCTATACCCTTGCTAATGTAAAGGCAATGAAATCATTTTTCAAGTTACGATTTCAGTTGTATTCTCATTATTAATTTTTTTAAGTAATAAAATAAGAGAACGCCCTGCCATACCGTTCCCAATTTTATTTGATGTCACACTACAAAATATTTGCAAATTTGATATAAATCCTGCTCAGGATGATTTTGACAAATACAATCACGTAACTAGTTCTCTCCTAATATTGCGATTTTGTGGAAAACAGGACGTAAAAATAGGTGCCAAAAGTTTAAAGAGATGTGGTATAGTTTGATCACAAATAAATCCCATATTTTAGAACAATAATATTGTTAATGTTTTTTTTCTTCAAGTAGAGCATTTACAGCCAAGTGGCAGCCGTATACTTTCGCAGTAAAAGTGCAGAAAATAAAGCACACTTAAATGCTTGGAATTAAATTCAAACAAGCGTTGTAAAGATCTTTGCAGAATTTTCAAACAGTTCCCTTAAATACGAGAACGTCGTGAAACACAACGTGCATCGGGACATACCAGTTGTGGATTGCCGCCTTCCAGTTCAGGGAACACGGCAGGGAAATTGACAGGCCGATCGAAAGAACCGTCTGCATCGGCCTCCCCCCCCCCTCATCCTCTTCTCATCGGATCCGCTACGCCCCGTCTCACAGACGCTCAGACGCGGCTCAGAGCAGCGCAGACCAGCGCGGCGGCAACCACGGGCCCGCGCTCTGCCGTCGGGAACTGACTCAACCGGAGTCGGACACGCGTGAGACGATCCGACTCTTTTTTTTTTTCCTCCCCCCCCCTCCCATTCCAGCTCCTTTCCCTCGAGCGCCTGCTGCTTTGTCTGGGACGGCGTACGGAAGGTCGAGATTCAAGTCACGCACGATAATCGCTCTCGCTGCAACCAGCGCAGCGCAGCGCAGAGCCTCGACGCGTGCCTCTCCCTTTGTGCACTCGCCAGGGCTTCCCCTGGCCCCGAATCTGGACAATGTTTACTGTTTTTCCCGCCCACTTTCTCTCCTCCTGAAAGGCAACCGGCGCTTTGAGAGTAGCGACCGCCGGAGGTGCCCGCCTGGTCCACTGGCTAAGGACGTTGCGAGTCTGTGACGGAAAGGTCGTGAGCCAGGAGGTCCACGGTTCGAGAAAACAGTGGCGGGTTACGTCTCAGGTAAGAAGTAGAGTGTGGCGACGTTACTGGCTGGATGAGGTTTCTAGAGGTCGGTTATTCTGATCGGTCATTTCCCCGGTATCGTGTGTTGTTGTTTTTCTCCACAATATCCTCTGAGGAATACTGGCGGGAATTTATTTGCTCTATCGGGTTTACAGCAAAGTGCTGCCTTGCGGCTTAAGAAGCTGAGAGGGAGGGCTTTTCTTAAAATTGACTAATCTAACTTAATTTTACCTTCAATCTAATATGACTTGAAACTGCCATTGCTAACTTCTCTTTTGACTAGTTACTAGTAAGAGTTTCGGTGCCGCTCAAAAGCATTTCAAATGACACGTAAAGATGAAATATTGCGATCTAATATTGCTTTCGGTGATTGAATGCCGTCTGTTATTATGTATTCCTATTCACTTTCAATATATTTTATCAGACGAAGAATTTATGTAAAGAAAAATTTTGGAAGCATTGCTTTTAAAAATATGATTTTTATAGTCTTAGGAGTTGTACTAGAATGGAATTCAACTGGATGAAATCAAATCATTTCATTAATAAATCAAGTCAGTTTTGGGAAATTTCTGTCTAATTACGTAGAAGTGTGTAGAAATGATTCCAACTGCTATGAATATCGGGTTGTACCGGAAATATTTTTGTAATGAAGTGAGGTATCTACATAGGTGAATTGTCCTTACACTGCTTCACGAAGTGAAGACAAACACAAAAGGTACCCGTGGTTTATTGCAGAACTTTTATGGATTTGGACGCGATGTAAAAGACGATACCATCACTCATTTCGGCTTGTCTCAGAAATGCATTCAGAACTGATTGACTTTGCAGAACACAGGAAAGCAACTCCAGGGAAGATTCTCGTGGACTTTGTCAGCATTATTGGAGCTAAGCTTTATTTGTTTTTGTATTTTCCAACTCAGCGACTTCCGCGTTGTAAGTACTGTAATTGTCATTTTCTTGTTGTCAGTGAGTTGTTAAAACATGCTTAAATTTTGCAAAGAAAATGCTAGAAAAATCAATACTTATTATTTGAAAATAATTATTTTATTTAATTTCCATTACACAAACTTTCCATTAAACAACATCACAAAGAAAAGAAAATCAAAGTGGGGGGAGACCGTTTTGTACCCACTTCGCCCTCGACTGAGTAAAAATGTATCAGCCCTTCTAGAGTTAAAAAGAACCAACTCTTCCAGAATCGCCTGGTGCAGAGTTTTTCAAAGTTCCCGTAATTGCCAAGTCGGTACTGCTGTAATAACCGTGTAAACAAGATGAAAATAACCAAGAATGTGGACCTTTGCGCTCTTCACTCGTGCCATCCGCGCGGAGCAAGAACGGCGGCGCAACTTGTAAGCATGAATAAACCCCCAACTTTGGAACTATTTCACAGAGATAGGCGTACGAGACGCGAACGCGTGTAAATTATGGAACAGGAGCAGCAGCAGCAACAGCAGCAGGCTCAGGCAAAAGAAAATGGCCTCCAAATGTTCACGAACTTCCCGTGCCTCCCGTAACTTCTCATTTCATCTCGGAGCAAATCAAACGAAATACGAGACTTCCTTGAAGACGGCAAAAATTACAGCACGAAAGTAAAGCCGGAGGGGACGTCTTTTTCTCACGAGCCTTAACAATGAACGTTGCTTGTAACTGTGGTTTTCGAAATGCGCCCCAATCAACCGCTTCGTTCCCAAGCATGCTGCCAAAGAAAGGAAGATAGTCGAAATCGTTGAAGAATACGACACTTATCTATTATTAAAGTGGATACAAAGGGAAATGCAAAACTTTGATATCGCCAAGATATCGAAACATTTCGTTCTTATCAATGAACACGTATCTACGTATGCACGACAGCTACGTAAATTAAGAACTTTTATCTCTACACCGTAATTACAATAATGAAAGTAGGATAAGTGCTAACTGTTCCTCGCAAATACTGAAACTCGCTAAACCTAATTAAGTTCACAAGATGCACTTTTCCATTGGGGATGTAGCAGATTACCTACCAGGAATACTAGTTTACATTAAAACACAAAAACTGCGCTTTTTAGCTGTTCACCTTAAGAAAGTTGGCCGGAGAGGAAGGTTTTAAGTCTCCAGTTCCATCACTTTCGCTTGACTGTTCGATCGCGACGGACTCAGGGTAACAGAAGAACTTAAAGACAGTCGTCCAACATCGTAGACGAATGGTTTGAGACCTTTAGTATCAAAAGGAACAAAACAGATTTAAAAAATCCAAATTGTGGAAAACTTGATGCAACAATGCATCAGAATTTCATTCCAAATGACGAAACGCGCGCTTGCAAGTCTTGCTTGAAAGTGGATGGTCACCCTAGGGTTCCGCAGAGAGACATAAATGGAGACGATGCTAGGGAGAGGAGTCGCCGGCCACCACAGGTCACAGAGGTCAGTGGAGGTGATTGAAGCGACGGTGGAGCCCCAAGCGGCAGTCGCTGGTAATTGATGCAGGAGGCCCATCAGCCAGCCCAGTTCAAGAGGCCATGGACAATGAAAAACAACTTGAGAGGGCGAGCTGGAGAGAGAAAAGAGCAACCAAACCCTCAACAAAACGAAAAAGTCAAAGAGTGAGAAATGAAGCAAGGAGCGGAGAGTCGAGAAAGTGATATTATATGATGTTACAAAAGAGAAAACATAAGAATAATAAATTCCGTCCAAAAGGTACTAACAAAGAATTTGACTTCCGGTACAGGTAGCAAAGGGAAAATAATACTTAGGAAGCAGAAGGAGGCAAATGAGGGTCGCGGTGGGTATGTAAAATAAACGTAGTACCATTCGGCCAGCAAAATATTAAAAGCAATTAGGAAAAAAGAGGGAAAATCTTAACTAAGTCATCCAATGGCAGAAGGACTGAAAATAATGGTACGAGAAATGAAAAAGGCATCATGTAAGGTACAGGTAGCGGGAATTATGGGAAAATAGAGCTCGCCTTTTCTTGGCAAGTGGCATATGCTAGCCTGAACATTATCGATCTTCACATACGGATGATATTTATTCAATTACATAAAATATGGTTTACCTTTGCTCTTCTCACGCCGCGGGGAAATCATTCTTACTGCAGTGCTATAATTCGAATCCACAACAAGTAATTACGTTGTGCAGTTGCCACGGTAAATATCAGCGATTTCTAGATCGGACGTTGTTGCACACATAACTTTAATTAGCTGCATCACACTAATAACGTGATAGCGGCAAGGTCGTCTGAAAAGTACTCAGCTGTGGGGTGGGCTCTCGGGGGCGGGGAGGGGGGAGGAGTGTTTCGTTTATGGCGCAAGACTGTAAAGAAACCCCGAAGGAATTTCTTCCTGAGACATGAAGGAGAAATCGCGAGGCACTGAGACAACGAAGCGGATACCGTGGTACTAACATACAATGGAAGGAGACGAAGGAAGTTGTGTAGAACTTGCCAGAAAACCTTAATGTTGAAATGATCATCTCCACAGAATTGCATACGGAACACAGATGTTAATCCGAAAATGTCTCTAATGATACATGATAAATAATGATACTGAAACATGTTTGCGTCATTCTAACATCAGAGAAAGGATCACAACTGCGGAAAGAAATCGTTAGAGTTGAGCTGGTCCGAATTAGTGAGAGTTTGTGCAAGATATGAACAAGGAATATAATTCTCGGTCAAAGTTTCCACAAACGTGATGTACTATTTGTGGTCCCCGACGACGGAACTAACGCAAAATCAGTAGTAGAGATGCAGTTTACGGTTAGACAAGCGCGAAATAGCCCACATTGAAACTTCGACTAGTGCAGTTCTGAAGTTCGTTCATGCCGAAATTTCGTGTAATTTAGTACCACCTTGAGGCATATGCAGTGAATACAAAACTTTGTCCATAGTTTTCAATGCTGCCAAGCCACATTATTTTTGGTCTACAGCTAGCGGAACGTAGAACTCAAATTACAATTTGGTTGGATTAACCCAAAGCAGAAAACTGTTCGTGAGACCAGTCCACAATGTTTAGTGCCAATTTGGGACCTGTTTACGTAATTCACAACTTTCTCCGAAGTCTCCATTGCTCTCAAGCTGCACTAGTTGAATATCCATCTTGGCTGGAACCAACGCGAAGTCCCTGTTTATTGTATACTGGCCCAACACAGTACTACTAACAAGTCTAGTGATGTCCCCTGAATGTTACAGTTATCCTAGTGCAAACTAGATTTGACGTAAGTTATCCGAAACAGCGTAAGTTAGGTACAGCAAGGCTTGCCTTGAAGCAGTATTCATGGTCCCTTTCAGAATGTAATGCTCCCAATCAGATAACGGTAACCCCTCTCATAACTCACCCGGATCTAAGAAACTAAGAATATGGTAAATACTATATTATAAAACTAGCTAATTATAAAACAATGTTGCAACAACCGACCTGGATAGCTGAGATCGCTAAGGCTGAAGGACCAAGCAGCCTTGGCTTGAATGGTCGCGAGATCGAATCCCACCCCAGGCATAGATGTTGGTGTATGTTATTAGTATGTGTTCCCTCACCGTTACCCCACAGCTTAAAAAAGCTACAGTGATCGCTATTTGACAGAGCAGTTGAAAAGCGACCTCCAATACATTAAAAATTTAAAAAATGATAAAATGTTGCAAAAGGCTGAGCAAAAATATAACATTTCGACTTCAGGTTTGGACGTGGGCAGAGCAACTGCTTCGTCCGAAGCTGCCTCTAGTTCCGCGGTTCCAGGTGCGGGGGCGGGAGCTGAGGGGCTTCGGCTGAGGCGGCGGCGGCAGCGGGGGGCAGCGGGGGCCAGCGGTCAAACCACGCAGCGGGGCTTGGGAGCTAGCAGGCGATGGCGGTGGCGGAGGCGGGGGTCGACGCACTCCGCCGAGAGGGGGCCGAGGGGGGCAGGGAGGCCGAGGGCCCTCTTGGCGCGCGGCGCAGCGAGGCGGTGCGGCGTTGCCGCTGCGTTGGCCAGGTACGCTGGCGCGCGGGAACCCCGGGCGGGCTGGTTGGCTGGCGCGCGCACTGAAGAGTCGGCCCGGCCTCTCGGGCCAGTCGTGAGGACCGAAGACCGAGGACTGAGGACGCGGAGCGGAAGGGGGGAGAGGTCGGGTTTCAAACGCACGCGTCGCGGCTGAAGCGAGCGCTCCAGGAGTGCCGCAAGGATGGGTTTGTGGACCCTCCGTGGACTGTGAAGCTCTGCTGTGGTGGACAGCATCACACGTGAAACATGGCCCAACTATGGGGGAGCTTAGAATATAAACGGACAACCAATCCAAAAAAGACAATCTCATTGAAAATTAAAAACATTTTTATGATTTTTTTTCTTATTTGCTTAAAATAATTGAGTCTCTCTACAATGGCGATCCGAAACATGTGCTTAAGAAGACAAGAATGCAACGCTCTATGACACCGACAAGTTGTTAAATGTTTCATTCTTCGTTTGGCTAGAGAATTCAATAATGTCAAAACGCATAAATCATCGTTTATCTAGTTATTCGTACTCACTGATCGTTGTAGTGGCGCACTTGTGTTGCATAGACAAGACTCATCACTCTTAACCATTCCAATTCAATGGATGAAAATGCGTGTGAGGAAGAGGCGGTGCGTGCCTGAAATGTTCCTTATCTCACCAAATGCGACGCAAGCTCGTCAATACGTCTGACACGTATTCACGAGCCATAAAACTCCGTTCATTCTGTCACGTTGCCCCCGACGGCACACGGTTTGGCAGGCGGAGACGGATCGTGTGGCAGATACACTTTTATTACGCTCAAGAAATTTCGGTGGACGGACCCAAGAATGTTATCGTAGACACATCGCATGGTTCAACGACATGACATGTAAAGGACGAACATTGCCGCCTTCGCCATGAATTTGGCAAACCATGATAGTGCCTTTTTTACATCGATTTTATATTGCCAGATTTTTTATCAAATTCGCTTAACGATTTTTTAAAAATAATTCAAAGTACGTCGGAATTGTTAACTCTGTAGTTTTAAAATTGTGATCACGATCTTTTTAACTGAGAAACATGTATCTTTCGGTTTAAATTTTGCAGGAATTGCCGTATTTATTTCAAATTTTCTTGCAAGAAAGGTGTTAAATGGTACATTTTAATCATCATTCCAACGAAAATATCGACTTCTTTATACTTGAAACGCATTTGAACCAACAGGGTAACCTGCGTACTTGCTTACCTGCGTACTAAGCTTGGAAACACTAGTAATTTGAGTGCAATAGACATGAACGCTACCGGACGAAAAAATTTAGGATAAAAAAGTTCACTTAGTTTCGAAATTTCTAATTGAATATTACGCTTAAAATAAATATAGAACCATTTACGGTTATTATGCGAAATAAACCGGCAACATGAGCTCTTTGCCATAAAATTATAAATGCAAAATGTACTCAAAAGTTTAGCCTTCGGGTCAGCGCTTCATCTGATTAAATGAAAGCGAAAATAACGCCCACATCATAATTATCTGATTGTGTACAAATAGGGACTGAAATATTTTGATTTTATTGGTCAATGGAAATAATGAAATATTAAAGTGATGCAAATAGAATAACATTTTCGCATTTCGATGTTTTTAAAATTGCACCAATCATATTGCAAATAAAAATAATTAAAACTCTCTCGAATGTCAGGAGTAAATTATAGTCCATACCAATCCACGCAGAAAAATCAATTCAGTCTTTGCATCATACCAGCTGATATTCAACTCGCAATTGAATTACAAAACAAGTGCTAAAATTTCTGATGTCAGTTCATTAAATCGAGTCGGTCCAGTTAAAAATTAAATAAGATTTTATGGCACAGTACTCAAATATAAATAATAATTAATTATTATTCTAAAAAAGATGTAGATGGAGGAAGTGTAACGAAAACAATTGAAAGACGACGAGGGGTGGATTCTGATAGTTTGAATTATAGTTCCGTCTCCACGATAACCAGACCCCTCTCTTTCGATATACCTTCTTTGAAAAGTGCTTCAAATTGTTGTCATTTTACGGTAGATATATTTTTCAAACTAAAATAGTATTCAAAATACTACCAAATTATGCTGTTATTCAATCTCAAATAAAAACAATTGGATAATTTGTAATAATATATCGCGGAATTTCATATTTTAGAATTTTTGCGAGTAGTATTCATAAAAATTAAAACTTTACATCCATCTTAATAATAATTATACTTGAAATGAAATGATCAAAGATGGAAGATCCCGAACTGACTTCAATTGAAAATACTACAACATCCGGATTACATTTGAAACCGGAAATGATTGAGAGATACAATTTCCTAACAACAACCGTTAGCGTGAATCAAGCGTGTTATAGTAAGCATTGACTGTATGTTAATTAAAATTGAAGAGTGAGTCTAAATATAAAAAATACCTTTATCGAATAACAAAAACTCGCAATGAAAAGTTTTCTGTTAACTCAACCAGGATAACAACAAATATGTCGTGTCCCTGCCTACTCGAAGCGATCTTATGTTTCTAGTAAGTTCCTTGGGTACCCAACTCTCATCTACTATTCCTATTTTAGATTTTCGGGAAGGTAAACATTGTGGTATAAAGTCAGCATAAAAGCGATATTTGTAGGATCTAAGATTCGGAAATAAAAAGAGCAAGAAGGTGAAGAAGAAGAAGAAGAAGAAGCAAAGAAGAGCAAGAAGAAAGAAAAAAGGAGCAAGCAAAGGAAGGAGACGGGCACGTAGAAGAAAAAAGATACGAAAAAGATCCAAAAGAACAAGGGGAAGAAAAAGAAGAAGAAACAAACGTAAAACATGAACGCGGATGTCCATGCGCTCTTGAGTCATTCGCCCGTGGTACCAACCGCAGCACCCTAAACCCCGGCACACACACACAGTGCCACGACCGCCGCCACACGGCCGAGCACGGCAGCGGCCCAAAGGTGAAAGGTGGCAAACACGGAAGGCTCTGCGTTCCCAGCCAGCGGCTGCTTGCGAGCTGCGCGCGCCCCGGGCGCTGCGCACGAACCCGTCGGCCGGGTCTTCTGCGCAGGGCCACCAGCCCTGCTGCGCCGGCCGGCTCTTCGGCGCAGCGTCCTTCCGCCGCTGCTACCCGCAGCGGCGTGACGTAACTGCACACGTAAACAAGACGGCCGCCCGAGCCCCCCCCCCACCCCACCCCCGTTCGCTTTCTTCTCGTCGGTGGCAACAAAAGTAAAAACAAATTAATATGCGTTCCAGATGATTCTGGTGCGCTGTGTTCACCGTACGGCGGTCGTTCGAGAACAAGTTCAACACGGTTGATTGAATAGTGATTCCAGGGGCGTCAACTGCTAAGGTCGTTAGTCCCGTATGTGTAGTACACGTTTCGAATCCCGGGATGTGGTGGTAAACTTCTGTCGCTCGATGGCGAGATCGAACGCCGACCTACAGGTAGCCTTGCGTGTTTTCCAAACCAGCGGAGCTCTGCCTCAATCGGGATAAGATTTAAACTCCCCACTCCTCCCCCAAAAAATGCAGCAGTTTGGTGCATGTAAGTGTAAATAAGAGGTGAGGATAGGGCAATTTCCCATTACTAATATAAACAATATAAGTGTTTTACTAAAAGTGCGGGTTTACATTCTAAGACTACCCAGGAAGCTATACTTTACTTCGGAGACAGAACATGCATTTTAAATATTCGTATGATAAAATCAGATTTCATGTATTTTACATACTTCTATATGCTAATCCTTATAAAAGCAAAAATAGATTCAGAAGATTCACAGATGTTAAATAAAAGCTTTAAGGTACCAACTGTTAGAGAATTTCAGTTCCAGCTAGTTCGTAGCTTTACAAATGTCTTCGAGCGTACGCCTTTCAAAAATTCATTTTTCTGGAGATACTTTATTTCCTATTGACGACAATGATTACTATAACGCTGGATCTCCCTTGTTGCAAATCCGCTCCAATGTCAGAACTCTCTAAACAGTAGTAGAAACTGAGATTTCGTTAGGATGGGGTATGCGTAAAGGCTTTGAAGTTTTTATTTTGCTAGTATTACATCTTCCAGGATCATACTTTGTTTCTAATTATTTTCTACTTATAGTGAGATTAATGGAAATATACAATAAATTTTCTATGTTAAATGAAATTTCAATAACGTTAGAACTATAAATTAAGTTTCCTTCATCGTAAGTTCATTCATGCGTTTAGTTACATTAATATAGGAATTGTCACTGAATGACATGAACTAATATTTACCATAATAAGTCCATTCCTTACAGAACACAAATCGTTTTTCAAACACTGTTCCTACAATTCGTTATTAGGTATAAAAAATTACACTTTTACCAAATTTAAAATGACGCCATATCACCACTTGAGTTTGGACCAAAACTTGTGCAGTGGCGGCACCCTCAGGTGGGGCAGTTTTCAGAGCACTAATTGTTTATCCAGTCATATATTCTTTGATTAAAACAGAAAGTCCTTTCAAGGTCACGAGCTGAAAAGAGATGGGACACTGTCATTCAATCGAGAACTTCTGCACCAAAAATTTAAGTCGTAACCATGATCGCCATTCGATGACAGTGCCGCCCCCCCCTCCTGCACGCTAGTAACCTTCAAAGGACTTCCTGTTTTAATTGTAGTATAGAGATGAGGGGGTGCAGAAGGAAAAATCATCTCGTAGTCTCGCTCCCCCCGCGGCGCTCGACTCCACCGCGCATGCGCGTGGCCTTGGGACGGGCGTCTTCTGTTTATTCACTCCGCCCTCGGCCACCCAGCGCGCCACGTCTCCGCCCGCCCTTCCTCCTCGGCCAGGGCGTTCTTTGACGCAGGGAGCGCATTGAGTGCATGCGGCTCTGCTGTTTATTTGGGTTGGCGTTTATTTGGGCGCGGCGCTGTATGTGTACAGAATGTCGGACTAGGCAGGTTTATGAAGAGATGAACTTACGAGAAGAAAGAAACTTGTGTATTCAGTTTCCTAATATTTAGTAACATGGCAAGTGATGTCACTAACTCTGTAACATTTCGAGCTATGGCAATAAATTATTTTTATATTAATCTCTATCAATTGTACGAGATTTTGGGTTTGCCAACAAAAAAAATACCATCCAAGCGTCTAGAATGAAATATTTGGGGGAAATGATGAAAGATAAAAAAGCAGAAAAGGACAGAAGCGATAACATATTTCGAATGAGTGTAATGAACAAAATAGGGATCGCCTAAAACCAACGGAGGATGGAAGGTTCCCATGTAAATCTCTGAACTGAAGCTCGACGTTTCATTTCTGGTTGAAAATGGCCCAATACATGTTATGTTATTACGAACACGTGTGAAAATCAGATCTAAGGTCTGTTTTCGACAAGTTTCTTCTCTTTAAAGTTACAATGTTAAATCAACAGATGAAAACATTGTCTCGCCTAAAAAAACAGAACTCGAGTAGGGACCAAAAACATTACGATTATTTTTTCAACGTCGCATTTTTCTGTAAAAACAAATGAATTCTTGAGAAGAGAAATAAAAAGTGCTGCAGCACAAGATCTACGTCAATTGTTTTTCACTCATCGGTTCTATCTCAATCCTCTTTTCAGTAAAATGTAATGACTCGATGTTGCATTGTTCTTGAAACTCTCGTGTGATGTTGAACCACCAAAAACTCAAACAAGTAGATAAAAGCGTTTTCCGTATAATGCAAGGGCACCAACAACTGCATTTGCTTCACAATTCAATAAATGGAACAAATATTGCACATTTGACGCAAACCAAAGGCCATTTCGCCCGCTTTATGCACATTTCTCTTCAGAAACACAAACATCGCTATTATATTGTGGTGCCACTTCGAACATTTTGATAAAGCGCGATTTTAATTCACTAATCTAATGTTCTAGATCGTTGACGCGTTCAGAGGTCATCATCAGTGAGCCGGCGGCCATCATGTCGTTCGTATTGTTTCAGTTAACTACGCCAAAACAAGGTAAATAACGAATGTGGATTTGGAACATGGACACCACTGAAACTACGTGCAAATCCGGATTCAATGCAACAGAACGTTCTTCACGCTTCACTGTGCGTTGACTCACGCCGTCGTCATTCCGAAGGCCCGTTAAGTTTCGTTAGTCATGGGATCCCATCTCGGTTGCTGCATTCCCGGGCGCAGATTCAGCGAACACGCAACTGCGAGGAGGGTGGCCATTAGATGAGCTACGAACATGGACGTCGTAAAAAAGAACTATTAGAAGAAAGCATCAGCAACAATGAATGGTCGCTGCTCAGGAAATGCCGATGACCCAACGCAGTTTACGAGCGAAGTTTTCACATTAGAGACATTTTGACGGAATGTGAAGACTAACGGATGTCGTGCATTTTTCCGCGGCATTTTTTCTAAAACTGAATGCTCTTGAGTTCAAAGTAAAACTGTCCCGTTAGGGCAGAAAACAATGCGTTTCAATCTCCTTTGTTCACTTCACCGACATCCGAGTTATCGAATGGTATACAGAATAATATAAATCTCCAGAATTCATAGTTTTACATCACTGTCGACATACAAATTCATTCCATATACTGATATAATTTTATTTAAACTTTGCTTCATGATGCTTTCAAATATTTTTCAACTCAAACGCATTACACAATAACATAGGGCAAACAAATCTCCTATTTTGAACATCGCGATGTCACCTTGTGTAACTGAATAACTTTTTGAGCCGCAAACCTGCCCTGAAGAAGTAGACATCACCCACATCCCTCACTCCTACAGCACGCGTACACTCGAGAAGCCGGCTAGAGAAGCGTTTAATCGCTCTTTTGCGTGTTTTCTATTCAAATTTCACAGCAGCGTTATAAATTTGCTGACGACGCCACTGAACGGTCAGGCTTTGTGGACAAACAACTGGTCTAGGCGGATGAAAACTCATCTTCGCTCCATCATCTGAGGCAGAACGAGACGAAATGAGCACAAACTGCTTCGCCGGAATCTGAAAATTACAATATCAAGAAGAAAAACGTGATCGCTCTCGAAACAAAGGGAAGCATCCTTGGCAAGCGAGTCAATCCTCTCCATCGAAGTAACGCAGCGCAGCGCAAATAAATCATTACAACGGGTGCGCTTTCCCCGCCCGTCCGCGCGCCGCTCCGCTAAACAATAACTCTCTATCGAAGGCCACCGCCGGGGCGAGCGCTAATCGCTCGAGTGCACCGACGGGGGCCTTTTGATCAGCTTATGAGGCGGAGCGCCGCAGCGCCAAGCCACCAACGTTCGCCTGCTCCGAGAAGCTTCGGCGCCCCCGGTCGCTCTACCTCCAATGCCTCACTCGCCCTCCACCCATGGCCATCGCTTTCCCACCAAGCCATCGCCCCGCCCTCTCCCCAACCGCCCGCCTGTTTCGCCTCCACTCGGTCCATCCCTCGCCCTCGCCCTTCCCGCAACCACCCTCTCGCCTACCCACCCTTTCTCGCCATCTTTCAGCCAGTGTAGCCCTCGCGGCACCCAGTTGGCACGTCCACTCACTCTCCCGCCCACCTGGCTCCCCCAAGGCAAGGTTACCCCTCCGTCTGCCCCCATCTCCTTCCGCTCTCACTCTCTCCCTTCTCTCTCCTCTCTCCCTTCTCTCCTCTCTCCCTTCTCTCACCCATCTCCCTTCTTTCCCTTCTCTCCCTTCTCTCTCCTCTCTCCCTTCTGTCTTTCTCCTTCTCCCTCTCTATTACCAACTCATCCACTGGTTTCCTTTTCCACCCATTCGCCTACCCACCTGCTGACCAGCACCCTCAGCACTTCTCCGCCTCTCTTCGCCGTCTCCAACGGCATTTTCCGCTGTTCACTGCTCAGTACCCTTCCTCTCTCTGTCTTTCTCCATCCGCCCATCCCTATATTCTTCCCTTAATGCTCACCCCCCACTCCACCCCTTTTTAACCCGTCCAACCCCACTTCGTACCGTCCCACCCTCCCCAATACGCCCCATCTTACCCCACTCGGTATCCCGGCCAGTGCCCACTGCACGTGCCGCCCAGTGCTGTCCCCGCCAGCCAGTCCCACGGTCCTCCTCGCCGTTCCCTGCGCTCCGCCCCGCCCCTTCCCAGCGTTCCCCGCCCCGCCCACTCGCCCGGCTCGACGAGCAGGCGGACGTGCGGTGCGCGCGGCAATAAACAGAGGCCGCCGCCGCCGCCGGCTCGGTTTATTGCCCAAACATCGCGTCATTATCGACCCGAGGTGTCCCAGCCACTCGCACAAAATGTTCTTGGCCTCTCGACTCGAGCAGCTCGGCCCAACGTCTGTATGAGCCTCTCCAAAAGCGAACGTGCGCGATGAAAATATATCCCATGTGGAATCTTCTTCACTCCGGAAATATGTTGTTGGCCACTTGCATACTGTATTGGGCCCTTTCGCTACACATTACGTTCACAGTGAAGCAAATGTCCAGAAAAGTTGAAGAAAACGTAATAAATGCAATTTACTGTACAAGATGAAATGAAATTTTAAAAAGAGTTTCAATTTTTAATCATAAAATAAAGAATTCAGAATTACTTATCGATGGTGTAGATCAGTCCTTACTTTGCACATATGTAAAGGATCTAAACATTACGAAGAATGGAAAAAAAATTCCAAATTGAGTTTTAGACATCTTGAACGATTCTTTAAATGGAAAAAATATCAGAACTCTGTTTCAGATTTTCGTTAATAGCACATTACTACCTGATATCTAATGGAAACAATGGTATTTTCACGTCTATGGATCAATATTATCCCTGTAGAGCGTACACTATTGTTTAATGCTGTTACGTTTTGTTACATTATAAGAAAAAAAACACTGCAATAAATTCAACTAGGCTAGGAGTAAAATGTAGCAAAATTACGAACATAAAACTAGTTTAGAAGTTTGAAATATTTAATAAATATAAATATTGATCATTTACTTATGGGTACATCTAACATAATTGGCTCATATTTATACATTCTACTACTATCAAAAAGCATACCCCTTCCCCACCCGTACTCTTTCAAACGCCGGCGGAAACCCTGACAACAAACCGGAAGACATGTGGCGCCAGACGCCATCCGCGTAGTTTTATTACCAGAAACATCGCAACGATTGCGCGAAAACATCGCTCCAACGGAACCAGACTCTGTTCTTTCCCACTGCGCTTACGAAAGCCACCCGAAATCCCTATCTCGTGTGTAATAACCCTTGCAACGTGACCTGGGCCACTCAAAATCGAATTATAATGACCATAGCTCACGGCCTTTCCACTAAATATCCCTGCGCTAATGTTTCAGAGCGCTATCTCCCTCGTCCAAGCCGTCACCCCCGCCCCGCGTCGCCCATCGCCCCGCGTCGCCCAGCGGGCGCCTGGCAAGCGCTGCCTGCCCTCCTTCCCGTCGAGCATTTCTGAGCCGCCAATGAATTCCGCTGGAAGAGCTTTCGCCCAGTTGCGAATCACCCTCCAGTGGTGAAGGAGCACTACTTCCAAAACCTACGTTCGGCGATTCAATTCATGCTGCAAGCGATGGATTTTCGAGAGGATGCTTGTATGTCACGCATGAAGCATGTAAAAGAACCCTGGCTTGGGGGTCAAAAAACGGTTGAGTGCTCATGAGGTGCTATATTTCGGAATAGTCGAACGATAAGTTCACGATGATGGTAGGCAATGAACTAATTTCAAGAGAAAGGACATTAGAGAACAACAACAACAACTTGGAGAGGTCAGCCGCCAGGACGAACACTTGCAAAGACTGGGGAAAGCAAACTCATGAACAGCTGGAACAAAAGAAGAACTTTGCTCAACAGGAGAGTTCCAAACGTACTATTTACCCTGTAGATAAGATCTTCAATACAATAAAAATTGATCGGCTAATAACAGACAACATAAACTAAGACAGCATTCACATTTCGAAATAAAAACGGTTTCATTAGCTTAGTTTTTTCCATCTGCGTCGCAAAACAAAATATCAATTTCAGAAAATCTGCTTCGTAAGTGATTATAAATGTTTCCATCCCACAAATTTACCCTGAAATTGATAAAAGGCAGTAACATTCAATATATCTCACGCACTGTCCACGTCAACACATCGACGAACCGTCGACGTCATATCCGAACAACTACCACCTCTCATTGGCAAAGACCGCACGGTGGCAAATTTCACGACGTCTCGAAGGTGTTGCGCGAGTAGGCAGAGCCCATTTTCGCGCTGCTCTCACCATACCTCCTCTCCCGCCACCCGTCTCAACCCAACTCCTCATAACCCCCGCCCCACACCGCCAACTCGCCCAACCCCCTGCAGCCTCACCATCCGCCCCGTTCCGCACTCCGAAGGTGCAAACGCCCCGAAACGTCAGCCGAAACACTGCACTCGTATACCCGCCCACATCCGCTAGTAGTTCCTCTCACAAAACCCCGACCATCCCGACGCCGCCACATCCCTGCACGTGATCTCGCAGGCTTCCGCGGCCAGAGTCATGATTCAGGCTGCCCGGGTGACGCCGCGTCGGAAACGTCGGCACCTCAGCTTTCAACGCGACGTCACCCGGACAGCCCAGATCATCCCTACACCCACACCTGAGACAGCTGTCGTCGTCTCACACGCTCCCTTTCTTCCCACTCTCATCCTCCGGTCGTCGACCCCATGCCTATTCTGCCCCCACCCCCGCCACCTTCGTCACCCCTCCTCCTTTGCCGCCAACGCTGGCCTTACAACTCCACCTCCTCAGCCACGCCCACATCTGCCGGCGTCACCCTCACCCCGTACACTCACTTCGGCTCGCCGTCACCGCCACTGCTATGGTTGCCTACCTCCTTCCGTCAACTCCGCGAATATTCGTACACCCCTCCCTCTACGTTCCGCACCTCTCCGACTACCTGCAAGCCCCACCCTTTTCGTTCTGAAACCGCTACAGCACCCCCCCTTCTAAGCATCCTCTTCCTCTGCTGCTGCTTACCTTGGTTTGTGATCGCCATCTCCGCAAGTCTCACGCCACCCACCGCGACTTCACCGCCTCCGCCGACGTGACTGAGATCCAATCCAAAGCCGTCCTCCCCTCTCTGCTACCTTCCCGTCCTCGGCGTGTCTCCTTATAACGATATCCACAACTACTCTCACAACGCCCACCGCGTCCTCACCGTCCCCGTCGGCATGACGGACCTTCAAACCAAACCTGTCCTCCCCTCTCCGTCTCCTTCCGACCCTCTCCTGTTAACCATATCCATATTACCCTCACCGCAGCGCCTTAACCACCTCCGCTGCCACCGCCGCCGCCGTCGTCGTCGTCGTCGTCACCACGCCCACCAGCCCTACCGCCAGCCGTTTGCATCGCGGCTATTTAGTCGGGCGCTGCTGAACCCGCAATTATTCGGTATACTTTTCTCGCCGCCGCCAGAGGGCCGCCGGGGGCCGACTTCGTATCGCTCGGGCGGGGGCCGGTGGCGGTGGCGGGGCGGCCGGCGTGCTGCTGGGTCGCGCGCGCAACAGGCTTCGCCCGGGCACGTGGGCCGCCGCGCCAACGCGCCGGCGCCATCGCCCCCCCTCCCCCCCCCCCCTCGCTGCTGCCTCGTCATCGCGCTTTCGGCCCTCGCGAAGCCCAGTCCGCCCACCCGCATCGCAGCCGGCGCGGCGTCCACCGCCCGCGTATTAGGCTCGCCCGAGCGGCGCTGCCCGGTCCTCCGTTGTGCAAGGACCTCTCGCACGCTGGAAAAAACAAAGACTTCGCACCGCTAAATTACGGATTCATTGATTAGTTATTTCGTGTTTTCGGGTGCTGCAACTGCGACGGTTTTTAGTCCCGTAAGTATAGTGTGTTTTCTCTCAATTTTATCTACTGTTGTGAGCTCTGTTTTATTTTTTTCCATGTTTATTTGAATTATTTCTTTATTTTAAGATTAAAGCATATCACATTTTCTCAGGACGGCACTTTTTGCTGGTGGATTTGGCTCTCCTGTGACGCATTCCTTTGTACAATTTTCACATTGTGGGTAAATCGAGACTGACTGCTACTATTCGCAAGAGAGGTCGTGAAGGTAATAAAATAAATTGTTATAATTTGTATAAACATTAATTCTGTGACCGGGAGATTCTGCGACATTCAACCGCGCTTTAGCTATTCGCAAATGCATATCTGTTTTTTTTTTTGGATTGCATTTCCAAGAATCAGTTGAAACAGTTTTCTGCAAACAAGAGAAACATGAAATATTATTTCAAAGGTTCATATGATATTTAATGAAAAACACATTTTATAAACCGAGTGGATCCTGATAGCGCTGCTCGTTACCATTCTCGTGAATTCTCAATTGACAGTTATTTGGAAAGTAAAAGCAAAAGAGAATATTTATTGAAGACAATACTGATTAATTAGTAATTAACTTCGTAATTCGAAGAGACGTTCAAAACCCACAATGCCTATTAAAGGTTTCAAATTACGAACATAGTGGATTGGATGAATTACATAAAATACAAATATAATTTCGGAATTTCTTAGTTAATCTGAGAGCACTTTTATAAAAAAAGAGAGCTTTAATTTAAAACATATTTCCCATGAAATACATTCTGAATTCTTGCATGAACAATATTTTCGGATATTCCTCTTGCTTACTTTGGTAAATAGAACAGACTGAAATGATAAATAAGGCATTGAGGAATATTCCTACTTACCAAGACCCCGATCCACTGTTTTAGCATACATTTGTACGACACCTCCGTTTTCTTTTAACTAATGTGTTTTAGCCGTACGCGAATTCTAGGTAGACTTTGACACTCATTTAACAACTGTGGAGGATGAACTCTTTTATCTCTGGCTAGGAATAACTAACTAAATGAAACATCAGCTTGGACCTTTCGTCAATTCAGCAGCCTCAAAATGTCACTATCCTCAATCAACCACCATGAAAACGTTTCCATCCGACTCCTATCCTTGACGCTGCCAGCAACCGATGCTTTAACGCCACTCATGCACCACGAGGTATCTGCACTCCCTACTCCCGCTCCACGCCATCCACCTCAATCCACAGCGGAGGGGGGAGGGGGCTCGCTCCGCACCATTTGGCCGCGCGGAGGGCCCTTCGACACGTGGAGCGCGCAACGCGGCCTCCGCGGATTGGCGCAGCGCTCCGAGCGACGCGACGCGGAGACGCCGTTACTGGCAATGGCAACGGCTCCGCTCTTCCGCGATTCCGTTGGCAAACACTGCAATAATGCCTCGCCGCTGAGCCCTCCCCGCCACGCCCACTTTCTCACCCACCCGCTCGGTCTACCCGCCCACCCCCTGGACCAACTCACACGAAACTATCGAGCCACTCGCACGCCCACCTCGCTCACTCACTCGCTCCCTCACCTCGCTCACTCACCCACTCGCTCCCTCACCTCACTCACTCGCTGCCTCACCTCACTCATTCGCTCCCTCACCTCACTCACTCGCTCCCTCACCTCACTCACTCGCTCCCTCACCTCACTCACTCGCTCCCTCACCTCACTCACTCACTCGCTCGCTCACCTCACTCACTCGCTCGCTCACCTCACTCACTCGCTCGCTCACCTCACTCACTCACTCACTCACTCGCTCGCTCCCTCACCTCACTCGCCCTGTCCATCTCCCGCACCGCCTCGCCTATCCGCGTGTCCTCAGCAGGCATTTATTCACTCCTAACTGAAAGCCGCCGCCGGAAGCAGCGATAAAGCGCGGTTTATGGGCCGGGGGATCCTTCCCCGCTGACGCCGCCGCGTCGGGTCTGATTCCGCACACAACATCTCCACCAGGCGGCACTTCTAGGAAAACGGTGCGCGTTCTTCATCCGACTGGCGCTGAGGCCCCGTCAGCGGGAGAGACAGCGGGGGTTTCCTTAGTACTTTCGATACACAGTGGTTTTTGAGGCTACTGTTCAAACTTACAATACCTAAAATTTAAATCCAATGTTGAAGTTATAGTTGTAGTGTTGTAAATATATGAAATATTGTTATAATTCGTTACAATCTAACCCTATCATATTAGCACAACTAAACTACAGTCAAATTTGCGAAGATAAAGTGTTTTGAATCATTTTTATCTGACAACCGACCAAAAGGCCATCTTCACTGAAAGGTAATAAAGCACTTTATTACTTCATTCTTCATTACGTTGACTTTATCCAAAAAAATAAAGATTGAAACAAATTTAAACGTTAAAAATGTTCTCAGGTTGCTTCTTAAGTCATATTTATTTAACAAAATTTATTTTTGATCCATCCTTCCCCATATTTGAGGTTTTTCTGTGTAAGGTAGATTGTAGTTATTTCACAATAAGCTAACTGATATGATGCTGGATACGTGTGTCTGACACGTGAATATTTAATGTATGAACACAGAAAATAAACTATATTTGTGTCACACAATTGCTTCACTGAACGCATGTAAAACCCATTGTACATTGACCTAGCAGATTTGTCTACAATTTAATATTAAGATTACGACACCATGCCGAGACTTTTTCTAAGGAAACTACAATTTACATAATTTGGACAGTTCTGAAAAAAAAATCGTCGGGAGTAGTTGGTTGGAAGAAATGTTAATTCCACCATGTAATCCAACTCTTAAGTTCCCAACACAACAGCACCAAAAACTGACAAGACAGCAAAATATCCACTCTGGGATTCCTGGACGCGGTCACCAAGCACGTGCATAATGAGGTTTCGAAAAATTCGCTTCGTACAATTAAAACTCGACGTCTTTTACAGTTGCAGAAAGCAATCAAGAGCGCAAACTACCGTACAGTTTAAACAATAGAATTCGCGACTTGGCGAAGGACCATCAGGCGCTCACCAGGCATGCCCCACTTGACGGGGCAGTGCCCCTGGCGGATGCAGGTGCAGCACTAAGGCCCCGCTACCACCGTACAGTGGGCCGAAAAAGCAACATGCTTGTACAAAAGGAGGAGGGCGTTGGGCACGACCGCGCAGAGGCACTGTTGGAGCTACCTGGTAGCACTTGTCTCAATGACAACAGTGTTTTTTGTTTGCTGTTAACATCTGAGAATATTCACTAAATTATTAATGTTGAATGTTAATTTGTTTAAAAAGATTTATTGTATCCGAGCAGTGGAAAAACGTCTCTACGGGTTGAAAATGGAAAGGGTTACAAACAATACAACCTAGGAAACAATATTAAATTTTTGACACAATAACATTCTATGGGAAAGTATTTACATAAGAATTCATATGAATTTTTGTACATTTGTATTATTTTTTAATTACAAAAACAAACAGTGGGTTACTTGAGAAGCATATATGGGTCATTTCCATTCACAAGTTGAAGTAAAACGATAGCTTTCAGTCTTCATAATGAATATCTACAAAGCTATATACTGTGTATTTTTCCTTTCATTCATTCATTCATATAGGTCTAGGCGGAATGGCTTGTTCCGTCGCCAAGAAGATAGTCTCTTCATCTTCTTCTAGATCTACCTGGATCTCGGGTTCCTTCGGGTCAATAGTGGAAGAGCGTGTTTAGCAGCCTCTCACCAGTCATTAGTTGGCTATGATGGAACCAACCATTCCTCTTTTCGTACTTGGGTTCTCGTATTCGGGTTAAACATTTTGAGTTCGCTTCTGATGCCTTCGCTTCTTAGGTGGACATTTCTTCAATTATGTTTAAATCTTCTCGGGAGAGTTTTTTCCGTAATTCCTCGTAAACACCTCTGTGTGCGCCTGGCTGTCCAACGGGGACCGTTACGAGTCCGGAAGCGGCCGGGGCCTCGCCAAGTGGGCGGCCGCAGAGGGGGCGGGCAGCGGTCGCCGGCGGCTGGCTCGCGACCGACATTCGTCGAGCGCCGTGGCACTTC
Organism: Gryllus bimaculatus; assembly: GCA_017312745.1. Taxonomy (NCBI): domain Eukaryota; kingdom Metazoa; phylum Arthropoda; class Insecta; order Orthoptera; family Gryllidae; genus Gryllus; species Gryllus bimaculatus. Next base: position 2,140,064 of record BOPP01000127.1, on the reverse strand, counting down.
CGCCCCGTTCGGCGCCCGCGGAGTGGGAGGAACAAAGGAAGCGCGGCGCCTCCGCCACCTGCTCCAAAGGCCCCGGCAGGCGGAAGGGCGTTGGCGTCGGGCAAGGCGTAGCAGATGGATCGGTCGATGGCTGAGTCACTCGATATATGGAAGGATCGATGGTTGGATCGTTCAATAAAAGGAGCGATCGACGGATGGATCGATCGATCGATCGATGGCGGCGGCGATGGTGTAACGGTTAGCGTACTGGACTGTTGTACCCAAGTTGGCGGGTTCAAACCGGATCGAAGCTGTGGATTTTTAAGGGCGAAAAAATCCTTCATACGCCTTCCTTCGGAGGGGAAGTAAAGCCGGCTGTCCCATGTTCGTAGATTTACTTGCATGTAAAAGATCCTCAAGCCTAAATGACGCCTCTGAGCTTAATTCAAATAGCCTGTTTCTCGCCCAAGAAATACCTCCTTTCTCTCCTAGAAAGGAGCGTAGCGAAATTTGCGTGGTCAGACGAAGAGCGGGCCTGATGGCCCGAGTCTCGCCACGTAAAATAAGGCAAAATCAATTCAATTCAATTCAATTCAATGGATGGATCGGTCAATGAATGGATCGATCGAAAAATGAAAGGATCGGTCAATCGATGAATCGACGTACGAGCGGTTCGATTTGCTTAGGAATGCGTAGTTTTGTGAAAGATTTTGGTTGGAGGATCGGTCGATCGGTCAGTGTATTTCTTGCCAGAAAGTAAGATTGCCAGGTTGGTTGAAAGGTTTTTCTGCGTATATGCGGTAATTAGATTAGTTATTGGGTACATGTGTGAGTTTGTTTGGGAGGGGACGGGATCCGTGCATCAAACAAACGACGATCCGTGAATGATTTGGCAAAGGAATGGAAGATATACTGCCCGGGAATATGCCGCAATTAGCAAGAAATTATAAGGAAAACACTTGATATTGGAAATAGCCAATCCTGTGGTCAAGAATGGAGAATCTATGCAATGACTTCCCTGCGTCACTAAAATGAAATATTTTCGTAAATTGAAAGATGAAAATACATGCTGAGCGAATAAGCAAGCAAAATAATTAAATACGCTGAACACCCAAACACAGCGTTGAGACTACGGTTCGCACGAGCGCAATTAACAGGATTGCAATAGTTTGCGTAACACTTGTGCATTAGTGATTCCACAGAAATCTGCTCCACATCGCGAAGTTGTTCTGTCATCCGCTCTGAATATCACAATATTTGCGCATCACTTCGGAGAAAAAAATCTGAACACTAAATTAAGAGAAACGTGGCAAAGTGAGAGGGATCTTCGACTAAATGAACTCCCCATCTGCCTATGCTCTAACCCAGTTCTAGTATTAAGTTATGCTAATCTCTGTAAAATGAGTGGATTGAACAGATAGAAAAATAATCTGTTAAAAAAACCTTGCTAAAATAAATCAACTTTTGGAGGAACTTTATGTCATCACATTCAAGAGACAGCACATGCGCGCGCATTTTAATGTAATTGTCATTAGTGGCCAAGTTCTGGGAAAAAATATCCAAGAAGAAACATTAACTTAACAGGTTAACTTCCAACAAACCGAATGAAAGAGTGCAGAAGTACATTAGGGCAGAAAGAAACAGCGAGACTAAAATATTACAATGATCAACTTTCTCGTTTTACATTAGGAAAAGCACAAAGGATGCTGGAGAGGGGGGGGCGTGCCAGTCACGTGGGAATTTCGCCCGGCCGTCCAACTTCTTAAGAAACTTTCCTCTGGAATCCATATTCTTCCCCGAGTTTGATTAGTTCCGCAAGAGTTTCCGATATCGATGAGTCGTCTGAGGAAGAAAGATACAGCGAAAAGAGTGCCCTCGTTGTGACAAAGGATGAAAAATTACCAAACAGACGAAAGCCTAGGGATGATGGATGGAGAATATACAAGTGGCAGTAACGGCGTCTCGATCTACAGAAATTCGTATTTTGTTTCCAGGTATACAACTTCATTAGAAGAAAGGGACTTTTTAAATTCTTGTCATGCAACCAATTCATTTTGAAAAATAATATATCGGTCGTGATAACATTTTCTATTTTTTTTTTTAAGAACGGGGATATGGGAGTAGATTAATAACTCCCAATCAAATGATATCCATTATTCCTTTAAACATTACAAGTAATTTTATTTATCTTTTCTACAATTTATGTGAATTTGTTGTTAATTACACTCTTAACTCTTAAAAAAAATAAGTTCAAATATTCAAGGTAAGCTAGGATAAGTAAGTACTGCACTAGGAGACTTCCCAAACCATTCTACTAATTGCTAATTGATTGGGTAATATTTGCAATACGATATAAACAATAAAAATAAAAGAAATGGGCTTACTGCAAAAACTATTTTCAAATGCAGTAATACATTTTAAAAAAGTAATTCAAGATTTAAAGATATGATCAAAAGAAGTAAAAAAAATTAAGAATCCTAAAACTCACCTTAGCAATGTATCGATAAGACTGGAATGGGTAGATAAATGGATCATCAGAACTCACCTGTGAACAAACAAAAATAGATGTTAAAATACGTCTGCATCATAAATAAATAAAGGCGCGGGTGCCACGGATGTAGAATAAATGTGTAAGGGTTGTGGGTAGGACAAGACGGAGATGTGGGAACTTTTAAGAGCAGGATAGAACGCCAAGAGAAAATGGCTATATCTGGAGACGAACCCTTGCAACACATAAGGATTTTTAGAAGGCTAAGCAGCCCTCCAAGCGCCCCGTTAGAGGCAACGCCTTCTTCGAACGGCTGGGCGGCCGGCGGCCAGGCCTGGGCTGGGGGCGGTGTCCCACGCGCTGCGCCGCTGCGGCCGCCGCCGCCGCCGCCGCCGCCGCCGTCTGGCGCCGCCGCCGCGCACGGCTGAGTCAGCTGCACTCAGCGCACGTGGGCGTGCGCCCCGTGGCGGCGATGGCAGCGGCGGTGGTGGCAACGATACTGGTGCTGGTAATGGAGGAATCGACAATGGTGGGAGCGCTGAGAATACCGGAAGCAGTGGGGGCCATAGCGGTGGCAGTGGCTACATCAGCGGTGACAATGGCGTTATTATCGACGCCTTTGGCCATTGCCTGGATATTATTATAATATTTTTGGCAGTGGTGGCAGTATTAATGGTAGTGGTGGTAGTTTTGGAGGGGGTGGCGGCGGCAGTATAGTGTGGGATTTTTAGGAGGGCGGCTGCAGTATAATGGCAGGTGTTGGTGGTAGGTGGTGATGCCGGTGGCAGTGGCGGTTGCAGTATTAGTGGTGGTGGCGGCATTATTCGTATTGGTGGTGGCGTTACTAGCTGAGGACGAGACGGTGCTAAATAGAAGTCATCTTTCAACAATTCATAGTTAAAGTGACGGGAAGGAATTCTAGGACTAAAGAAAACGTGCGCAGATAATCTTCACCCCCTACGTCACATACACTTTTTACTTTTTAATTTGACTGAATAAACCTAATCTAATCTAAATCTAAGGAGACGATAGTAGCCGCTGGGAAAGCGGTGTTAGCGGCCGCAGTGGAGGTGGAGGTGGAGGTGGAGGTGAGGCGGAGGTGGTGGCGGTGACGGCGCTGGCGGTGGCGACAAGAACCGGAGAGGCGCCCAACGCTGCGTGTTGTTAGCTGCTGCAGCCGCGTACGTTCTCACGCTGGCTGTGTTACCTTAACAGCACCGGAGTGTGCACTACGACCCTACCCTCCCGTCGAAAGTTAAATCTAAACAAGCAACTTTTACATCCTGCGATATTTTCAACAGTGAATTTAAAAAAAGTTGTGGTTTTGTAATCAATTTTAATATTAATGATATAACTTTTTCAACATATACTTAGTAGAGATACAACATCGATGTTAGCAAACATTGACGTTCAAAACTAAAACAGCGATGTTAAAAAATGTATCGACTAAAAACCATCAATGTTTTTAGACTGCTTTGATAACTTCTAACATTTAATTTGTGTGCAAATTTGATGTTTATCAATTGTGTGTGTGTTCGTGTGTGTGTTCGTGTTTATCAATTCGCTGAATAAGGGTATGAGAAGAAGGGGCAAACCCGACGCCCACAGCCAATTGTGCGAAATGAATATGAAGAAAGAGAAAATACAATGGCATGGAGGTCATCACAGGGGAGAGTGTTGGTCGATGAAGGTAGTACAAACAGCGTTCCTTTGGTTTGAACACATGATTACTCAGTGTTACCATCACTTATTATTTCACATTTTAACTTTTACAGTACGTTGTGATAATGGAAATCTTTCATTCAGAAACAAAACATCGATCACAAAACCTCGATGTTGAGAAACATCGACGTTAATACATCGATGTTATAAAAATATAAACATCGATGTCGCATCCCTAATACATAGATGTATAATCTACATCAGTATCGGTGTTAGTATTTCCTAAAATGCTCGACAAGTTTAAGTGCTTTCCTCTTTGAAGCGGTTCTCTCAAGGTCCTCGTAAGTCAGGCAATGCACCAAGAGCCGGAAATCCACTCCTGAAGAAATTCAATGGTCTGAAGGAAGAAGGGAAGGCCAAAAAAAAGTTGACTATCTCCGATAAAGAGCTGTCAACGAAGCAATTCAGCGCAAGGGAGCCTTTTGTCATGATGAATATCTGGGCAATGCTGTGGGGCCAACCACGACGAAAACGACGTGTTCTTCAGCTCACATGTTTATAGCAACAACACGATTTTCAGTCATAGTGAATTCGTTAGGGGTATAAACTGTTGTCCTTCCAACGTTTCAAATCTCTACGCATGATTTCATAATTCCATCGTGAACGTTAAGGAGCACTTTTTAGTTTCAGACATTTTTAACTCACAGCCTACCTTTAATTCTGCAGTAATGTAGGTTAGCCAACTCCTTGGTCACATGTTAAGCTTTTACCAATGGTCCATTTTGTCTATTGTCATTTTCTTTACGAGAGAAAATAATTCTACAAACATGCTAAACGACACACACTTTATCTAGTATGACACCGATGTGAGCACAACATAGTATTTATCAATGTTATTTGGATTCAAAAACTAGTTATTATAAAAATATTACAGAATATCAACATAATATTTTCCAATTTAAAAAGTGTGTTCCTTAAAACACATGCATTCAATCGTGTTCTATTATGTTATTTTGCCCATAGCACTTCATAACTGACTTCTATTACACGTCAAAAGTGCCACGTCATTTTCCGAATTGAGCACGATGACTACAGAGCATCATAAATGCTATTCATCAAATCAAGATGAAAGGAACGTCCATCTTCTGCCATAAACAATCCTCAGTCCATAAAAATAATCTGCGTAAGGAAACACATGGTCGTAGTCTGAATCATAATGCCGTATCTTCTCTTCCGGGAAGAGCCATTTGTTGCGGAGAAGATTTCCAGGGTACGTAAGTGATTCAATGTAGCACCAAGGACACACATTCCACTCCGTATCACGATGACTAAGAAGAACAAACGTGGGCGTGAGATGTTTGTGCGACAAACAGGTACAGCATATTAACAAATAACACGTATAAGGTGTAATTAACTTTCTTGATGAGTCAAATCTAACTAGATTTTACCATAAAATATGTGTAAAATAAAAAATGTCAAAACTGTAAACATATCAATAGTAAGAATTAATGGCTCTGTGTTAACACAGTGCACAACCAAATTTTAAAAAATTCAGTCAAATTTAGAAATGAGCAAGAGATTCTCAGGATTGAAATTAAACATAAAGCAAATTTATGAACAATCCGCCAATGAGTATCAATGAGGATGAGCACGTCGGCATCAAACTTTATGGGCCGTATCAGAGAATAGAACTGCTTGAGAAGTTGTCCCCCAAGAGAAACAATTACTCCCATCTCAAGACACATTACTACTTACGGGGCTCTTGGATTGTAAATAGGAGAGCAATAGGGAATACAACCGCCAAATAATTTGCGGAGAAAGATGAGGGAGGATGAAGAAGAGGTCGAGGAAGAAAGAAGGAGTCGAAGAAGAAAGAAATGGAGACTGATATGTAGATGAAGAGATAAAGGAGGGCGAAGAAGAAAGAAAGAAGTTGAGTAGGGAAAGGAGGAATAAGGAGAAACATGTTGAAGAAAATGGAGGATGTTAAACAAATGAGGAAGAAAGGTGGAAAGCAGGCACATTTGAAAACCGAATCAACCCAAGCCCAAAAAATTAAACAAAAAAAAAACAAACAATTTGTCCGACTACAAGGCCCAACTGCCCCACTGTGCCCCCGAAAAGGCGAGGGTCTGGCCCAGCGGGGAGGTAAAGCGCTCTCCGTAGAGGGAAGCGGGTCGTTGAGTCACGACGCCGACCGGTCGCCGCCCTCATCCCCTCCATACCTCCCCTCCCCGCTCCGCTCCGCTTTGCTCAGGCCCGCCGCGCACACCCCACGCCGCGCATCCAGACCGAATCTGCACTAATCTGCCTCGTCCCGCTCCCCGCCGCCCCCACCTCGCTTTGTGTCAAGCTCAACCAACCAATTCGTCGCAACCCACTGCGCTGTCTCGACCCGACACGACATCTCCGGCCCGTTTCCCGCAAGACTCTTCTTATTGCGACGTTTTCAACCAATTATACCACTCAGCTCGCCTTTTCTCTGCATCACACTCCATCAAATCCTACTCCAATCTCGATGTCCACTGGTTCTTTCCTTTAATCGCAGATTTCTACGTACCTCTCTGTGCTTCTCTCTTACTCACCGTCTTTAATTATCTCCTTCCGCCTTTCTCCGTCCCTTTCTTCTCAACTCTCCTCTTTTTGCTTCTCTCCATCTTGTTCCCTGCGTGGTTCTCCATCTGTTCCGCATCAATCTACCACTTCATCGCAACATTCTCACTTGTTCCTGCCTGCTCGTGCTTTGCTTCACGTGCCTTCTACCTTCCCCGCTCTATCCCTCTCCCCCATCCCGCTCCTCGTGTCCGTAGCCCCGCGTCGCTCCACTCGTGTCTCCCAGCAGGTCCACTTTTTTATTTATCCGTTCGAGTATATTTCTCCCTATCCTTCGAGTCTCTAAGGTGGCGGAATTTTGATACTGGCGAGATGGCTGGATCGAATTCGCTGAGTGGAGTATACTTTTAACGGCCAGCTGCTCTGGCTGCTACAATTGCTTACACATTGCGCTCGGAACATCTCGCTGCAATCGTGGCTCGCTGGTGAAGATGCCTGAAGTGGGAAATCCCCTCAAGCCAACGTGTAGATTGGTGCCGGTCTTCAGGTTCGGGAGAAGAGAATCGAGGCCCTCTACCGCGAAATTTACATGAGGCAGAGGTGAAGGTGGACGCGGCGGAGGTGAAGGCGATGGCGGAGGCGTGGGCGGAAGGGGAGTCCGGGGTGGGGAGAGAGGCAGAAGGGTAGCGGAGGCGGGGGCGGAGACGAAGGCGCGGGAAGAAGGGGAAACAGGGGCGGAGAGGGAGGAAAAGAGAGAAGACGAGTGCGGGGGTGGAGGCGGAAGTGCAGAAGAGGGCGGAGCAGGGCCAGGGCGGAGACGGAGGCTGGAGCGGGGGCGGAGGCGGAGGCAGACGCGGGGGCGTGGTCGGGGCGGGGCCGGAGAGGCGGGCGCGCAGCGGAGCAGTGCAGCGCGACGGCTGCCCGGCCGGTGGGCGGCGCGGCGCCTGGGACAGCCCGGCACCGGGCGAGGCGAGGCGAGCGGGAAATTGCACGGACACGCCCCCGCCCACGCACCGCCGCCGAGGCGCGGAGCAAGTCATCCGGATGCTCACTGGGGCCTTTCCTTCCCGCGGGCGACACGAGAGGAGTGCCGCAGGGGCGAACACAGAGGCAAATTGTGGGAGGGGGAATCTTTACATCCAAAATGGTTTGATCCAATGTGTCATATTACAGATTATGTAGAAGGACTACGGCTAATCTCATCTCTTATTACGATACAATTTTATTCGTTTTAATGTTTGCACGAAATTATTTCTGCTTTCTCTAAGGTTTCGCGTCAAGTTATAATTAATAGTTACTGAAAATTTTGGGAGGGGAAATGTTTCCATGGACCTGATTTCGTCTTCGCAGGCCATTGCGAGTGAGTAGTTTCAAAGTTTGTCCGAGCGGTGCGCAGTGTACGCTCCCAAAATATTTTGCGTCTTCTTTTTTTCTATTTAGCCATTGTATGTTCCGTAAAGGGCAATTGGTCTCGGTGCCGTTGATCCCCAGGGTCCTAGTCGGTCACTCAACGTCACCACATTTCTTGAATTCGCCTAACCTTTCTGACTTCACGTAGTTAACGAATGCGGTTAGAAGTCGGTTTCGCGGACGTGGCCTTTCCGTAGAACCATTGCAACATTCGCCTGGATGACCGAAAGAAACCACGAAAATCGCGATGCCCTTGTTCTGCCCCTACGTAATAATTCGGTTACTACCAGCATTCCCCAAAACTCGCTAATATTGCTATTCCTATCCTAAACGCATGAAACAAGCGCATATTACTAGATGTTTATTGTTATTCATTATTTCTACAGGTAATGGTTTTATAATTTCCACATCGACCCGATCAACCTCACATGTACTCCTAAAATACGAAGATACGTTCAAAGAGTAAACGAATTTCGAATAAAATGAGAGTTTCATTTGCATTGTGCTTATTTCTACTACTATAAAGCCTGGTGCAGCACCATTCCGAATTCAGATAACGAATCATAATAAGCTGAACTTTGAACTCCGGCTAAGCCAAGCTAAAGAACTAGCGAAGATGCTGACGGCACAGTGTTGGAAATAAGGCCATTCTGCAGCTCTCCAGCGAATCAAAGCGATGCCCTCAATTGTACGGTCACTGCTCGAAGGAACTTGCTCCATTACCCCTGAACCATTCACGCAGACGGCAAGATCTAAAGCGCAGGCAAGTTAAATATACAACTGCAATAATTGTCAAATACGAGCACACATATTCAGTATTTCTGGTTCAGAGGTTTCGCCCTATTTGGTAAAGAGTGCATAAAATATTACAACGATGGCTATTCGATGAGTGTTGCTCTCCTTTCCGGCTTGGCACAGGACAATACAATTCAATCACAGCAAGAGTTGCAAATATATTTATTTTACGTGGGTTTTTTGATTCTGTTCTCCTTTCAGTGAAATAATGATGATTAAGTGTATTTTCGAAAATAAGTGGGTCAATTTCTACTCATTACAGTTAGATTCCCAACTGTGTTGGAAGAACAATTTGTAAAACAAAGTTGCAATGAACAAGAAACCATGAAATTGAGGGACATCTATAAGGAATTCAGAAAAAATAGAATATGGTAACGGGGAAACTAATAAACCAATCATATTGAGAATACGAGCAATGAATCATCAGTAACGAAATGGAGTTTGAAAGTGGAAGTGCACTAGCCTAAGATCGTAGCGACAACGGAGAATTGAGCAAAGACATTTTATAACTGCGTTGTCAAACAAACGAGACAGCTCTGAATATAAATGGCCCATCACGAGCAGCAGCCAGTTGAGAAACCGGTTTCACAGTTACAATGACCAGGCGCGATATACCAGCTCTGTAATTTTCATTTCTCTGCTGTCGATACGTCTCTTTCCAAAGTCTGACAGCCATCAACATCCCTCAACGGAATCTCCTTCCCAGAAACAACTGACCGGAAGTCAGCAACCGCTAAAAGAATGCGCCTACTCAGCATGTAGGACGCTGCGTCCATTGGGTTTCAGGCTGAACCGTCCGTGAGTCAACCGCCACGCCACGATGTACAAACACACCGGCTTTAAAGGTCAACACGAGCCGTGGGACATATCCGACCAGCACTAACGGTATCCCTTCCGGGAATCGACGCCGGGTACACAAGCTGTGTGCGAATGTTTGCTTGTGAGAGGTACACTGGACGCGCGCTAAACACTTCAATCGAGGTGGGACGAGCGTCGGTTGCACATCGACTGAACACAGCGCTATCACCGGCTTCAACTGGAGCAGATTTTCGTGAAGATACTGCGCGCATAACCCTGTTTCACGTGGTCTTCTAATCGGATGGGCACCATCAGGTTGGAAAATGGGTACGGTAAAATATGACACGCAAATTAAACTGGAAACATTGGTAGAATTCCGAGCGTGTTTGTTTTTTTAGAGGCAGTCTTGCGTAACGCAAATTTGGAGTATTCTGAATACCCCCTTTCCCCCCTATAACGCGCATTGGAACCCCCTCTAATAATTACGTAACACTTGCGGCAAGACCTTCCATTATAATAAACAAAACTCAATTATAAAGCAGGAACGAGTTGTATTAATTGTATGCGTGTTATATAGAACATAACAATAAGATTGGCGACAATTTTTGAATGAAAGGTCGCGTAGTCAATAATGTTTCTGACAAGCCGTGCACACGCCGACTTGAATGACGAGTCTACTACGCCAATTTAATTGGATTCTAGAAAATAATACATTACAGATCAGTTTTAATTCTTTTCTACGTAATTTAATAGACTCAATAATACATCAGTGATGAACAATATTTTCATTTGTTGTAACAATTTATACAATATAACTTCTTTAACTTATTATGTTTTAAATTAAATTTGTTAATAAGGTAATGTATAAGCATAAGAGATAATAAAAGGAAGACTTTGAGCAATTGTTGAAAGATTTTAAAAATAAATATCAGCATTACGAAACACTACACTATGACCCACCTACCCCTATGTACGTATGTTTGAGGACGACCCCTTTCCAGGATGTTTCTTTCGCATGACAAGACCACTCGATGGGCTGGTGACACCTCCCCACCCAGAACTCGCCCGAAATGTAGACATCCCTCAGAAGGCATTTCCTCCTTTCTCTTCCAAAGCGCTGACCGGCGCAGCGAAGCGATTCCGTGGCCTCACCACTTTCGTGACGCGGTGAGTCAGAACTCACATTGCACCACGACCCGAATGCATCGACGGCTGCAACACCTGAAGATCAGATCGCGGCCGCCAACCCCTACGCCAACATATCTCACACATGGCCGCTGAGACGCAATCGACATGCTAAAATATTTTTTAAAGTATTCTGTGAAATAAAATAATATATTCTTTTTATAGAAAATAAATTTATATTAAAACTAAAATATATTAGTTTTCAGGAAAACTCTTGGAAAAATGATCAGTGTGGAGCTAAATAAGTTCACATGTCAAATTTCATATTGTCAAATTACGTTAAAATACTCAAACATCTACTTTGGTGTAGTTGATTCTTGTTTGAATGCATCAACGTATTGGTATAGTGATATCGAATAAAGGACGCCAATTTCTGTTCACCGTAGAAAAAGCAAATACTGTATATTTTCGCACATCTGGCCATTAATAAAAACGTTTAGTTATTGCAACATTGTCAAAACTTTGAATTAAAGCAACATTTGATGCCAATTGATCTTGAGGAAAACCAATAGTTGATGTTCAACAATATCGAAGTACTAATACATCGTTTTCAGATTCGTCAAATTTCCGTGATCCTTTGAGCAAATGCCGGGCTGGCCCCTTGACTCTGGACAGTAAATGTACTTCACTTTGTGCGCTCAGGAAGATATGTGCATTTGCACGTCCTCCACATGCATCATATTGCACTTTTAATTGAGAATGGCGAGTGTATGTCACTCAATAAATGTATTATCATAATAATAATAATAATAATAATAATAATAATAATAATAATAATAATCATTACTACTAAC
>BOPP01000127.1:2093728-2128380 GCA_017312745.1 Gryllus bimaculatus | reverse complement strand
CCCACACGATGGCGCCGCCGATGGGGAGGTATGAGCGAGCAAGCGGGAGTTGCGCGCCTTGGGGGAGGGGGGCTTAGGAGGCAGGATTGTCTAAATTTCAGCCAGTTCTCACCCAAAAGGTATTCACCAAATTAGGAGTTATTTAAAAAAAACCACTCCAAAGTTGTTGTTTTTTAATTTTTGCCATAATCCTTTACAACCCATGATAATATATTGAAATCATTTAATTTCTTTTAAGTTATTTCAAATTACAATTTGTGTATCAAAATATTCATTTAAGACTCAAAATTAATAACAACAAACGCATACAAATAGGAAGTAAAAACAACAACAATACAAAATAAATTACACACCCAATACAACACAAACGTCATTTACTAGTATTGAAAATTCCCAATTTCATCTCATCTAACACAAACTAGTATCAAAACAACAAGAGCACAAAATAAACTTATAGTAAAATGCAAATTTGTTTCGCGGTTTCTCTACACATTACGCGTATGTCGCATTACCCAAACAATAATAGTAAAATAGGAATCATCTTGTGCTAAGGGCCGAACTGAAAATGTCCACTGTCAGCGGCGTCTGTTTTCAAATCAATATGTGCAGGCGATATGGAACGGAACCGAAAAGATTCTAAATGTTGTTGAAACATGCTTGATATTAGATATGTTTGATATTACATTTAACATATTTAAGTATGTAAAAGATCCTCAACATCGCTCGATATCGGTGAGGTTAAATTTATTTTCGGCGGAGACGCGTATCTGCGTATTTCTTCTGAAATGTCCTGCCATAAAATTGGAAAAGTCATCCAAAGTTTCCACAGGTCTTCTGGTTCATAAACTAACAAAACCAAGTTTGCCTATGCTAATATTAAATAGCTTAGTGCAGCCGAACAATTCGAATTCATCTGATAGCATACTGCCAACCTGCAACCTCGGCCTAGTTCACCATAAACGCGTTAATAGCAAAGTGACAGTGCCCTAATGAGCTACTGATCAATACAAATATCGATACTAGAAATATCGAAATAAAATCTGATACTGTAGCTTTCGCACAGAATTACAGAAAATATCGAAAACAAACGTATCGATACTGCAAGAATCTCCATAGCAACGCAACGCTCCCTTTCCAGCACTACGAAGGCAGGGGGAGCGAAGTGTAGGCAGCCGACAGTCGGCCAAGGTGGTTGTGTAGGCGGAGTGGGTGGCAAGTTAGGGGTATTAATCATCAGAGGCCGCAGATCCTCGCAAGATATGTGCCCGCGCAGTGGAAAGCACACTGCTATTGGACGGTAAATAAAATATTTTTCCAATTTTTTCCTTGAAATCATCCCTAAGTACGGAAAAATAATTACTTTTCAGGCTCCCAGAGCCCCATGGCAATTGGCAGCAAAATTCCACCAAAGGAGGTATACGAATTTTTACAGTATTTCCTTAAAAAAACGAAATGTTAAAGTAATGAATATCTTTCAGAATAAAACGCGCTAATTGAGGGCTACAAATCTACGTATGATGACTTCACATAAAAATAATTCTAATATCCAACGAAAACTCTGAAATTCACCAAAAAAGAAACCAATATACAACATCAAAAGCATACAGATCTAAACGATATTTCTTAATACCCCAAAGAGAAACGAAACATGCCAATGTGGACCCCATTGTATCGATGGAATTATATTTCCTTCACATTTCAGACACGTCTCTATTATAGTGTTTCCTCAAACAGAGAACTTAATTAAGAGAAGTACTCTTTCAAGCGACCGAAACAATCATAATGAAAAATGTGTTTTCCTACTGACAAGTCTTTTGTGTTTCGGAAAAAGAATGAAATGGAGTGAGTGCGACGCGTGGGAAGGGGCGGTGGCGAGGGGACGGGCGGTGACGGAGCGTGTCGGCGGGGGTGGCTGCACGGTTGGCTGCCCTGGGCGCGCAACGGGGTGGCGAGCGCAGGTCCGCAGATGAAACGGCGCCTGCCGGTGCGGCGGGGGCGGGGGCTGGGGCGGGGGCGAGAGGCGCGAGAAGCCGCAGGCCGGCCGCAGGGGCCGATTCCACGACCGGAACCCACGAGCGGGCGGCGAGGGGGCGGATGCGGGCAGGCGGCGATACCGCCGCCGCTCACGCCGTGGCCGTCCTCCCCCGCCGTCCTCACCGGCGGAGGTGCCTCTGCGCATCAATTGAGGTCACTGCAGGAACTCCGTCCGGAGGATCCTACGTTTCCACTCCCGACTGTGGCAGGATTTTGACACCAGCTAGACAGCTAGGTGGAATTCAGCCGTTGTCTGGAGGAGAATTCCAGCACCCGGCTGCTCTGATCGGTAGTTTTCCGTGGTTTCTCCCATCAATACCAGGCGAATGTCGAGAAATGCCCTACCAAACGAGCCACAAACTGCGCGCGCGATCTTTCCTTCCCCTTCCTTCTACACTCACCCCTTACACACACTTACACCTACATGCACTACACTACCACACGTGCCAAGAAACCGGTCGGGAGCTTAGAGCTTGTCCCGGCTGGGGCGGTGACACGCTGGTGGGGATACCTGATGGGGAAAAGCCCGCTAGCTGATGGTAGGTCGGCGCCAGATCTCACCAGCCAGGGAAGGAAGTTCACCGCCACCTCCAGTGCAAAAAACACTTACGGAACAAATGGCCTTAGCCGTTGACGTGCCAGGTATCGCTAGTAATATCAATATAGGAGTGGTGGTAACGGTTACGACACTGACCGTGGAGGGAGTGTGCGGGTGTGTCGGTGCATGTGAGGTTAACAGTGGTGGCGGTGGCGGTGGCATCGCTCGGGGAAAGGCAGGCGCGCTCCAACCCACCGCGTGGGCCCGGGCGGCTGCGGAGGCGGTGGCCGCGGGCGGAGGGGGCGTGGCCGGCGGTGGCGCACTGGAGGTGCGGTGGCGGCTGCGGGTTCACTTAGCGGCCAGCGCGGCGCACAGGGGCGAGGGGGAGATGCAGTTCCCTCCGACAGAGCAGACGAAGGCCGCGCTGCGCCGCGCCGCGCCAGTAATTGCCACGCCCACAGCGATGCAGGCCAAGCACCTGCGGTGGCCGCCGAGGCGAGACCCGATGTGTCATGCCGGAGATTGGCCGCGGGGTCGCTGCCGCTGAAGGTGTCACCCGCCTCTGGTCCGGAATTACTGGCTTCTGTGGCGGGCGAAGTTGCCGAAATTTGCAGGAAGCAGACGCCGGATTCGAAGGCGGGTAATCACCACGGAGCAGAGAATCACGAGGCAATAAATCCTTTTCGTAATGGGCATATAGAAAATTAACTGTGGCTATCGTTCACAAAAGACAAATAAGTATAGAGAAAAATAACGGTTTCAGGCGAAATTCAGTCGGTACCATAAAGAAATTTTGCTATCATTAAGTTCAAAGGGAACTTCCATGTCGATATCCCTTCTCGCGCACCCACACGCTAACAAGTAAAAGGAGAATCGGAATACGGATTGTGAAGGAGTAACTGGTGGATTTCTAGGAAGGTCATTCACACGCTGGAAATAAAGAAGTGTAAAATCCTTGTAAATTTTCGCCCCGTCAGCAATTTCCCACAAATCACATGGCCTATTTTGTTATATTAAATTGCGGTAGAACGCGATGGGAGTGTTATATCATTATAATTAATGCATCATCGAGATCTACTTTTATGTTGAAGACTTGGTGTCAGAAACCACCTATTGTCTGCGGATTGACCAAGTGATCGACAGGAACAACTCACTGTGCAGTTTAATCAAATTTACAGAACAATTCATTCCATCAATTGTCTACGATTCAAAAATTATACTTTTTCTATTGTATGGGAAGATTAAAAAATATCCACCATAAAATGTATGTATATGAGCCCTTATAGTGTAAAAGAGCATTCCGCACGATACAAAGAATGCCCAATAATAAAGCAATAGGTCCGATTTGTCCATCGAAGAATCTGATGACTCAATCAAACCGATCAACCGAGGGAATAACCACTTTGTTCAATCGCCTAGATTTCACAACCACCGACCAACCAAACAACTGAACAATCAACCACCAAACTAACTCAAACAGGACCAACGTAAATTTTTCGAGTCCACCAGTGTATCGACCACCCAATTCGTGTCACCACGTCTAATTTTTATTCCAACACGAAAAAAAAGAAAAAAGAACAGGAAAAAAAAACACTTCGAAACTTGCAAGTCTTCATCCATCCTCGCTGCTTCCTTGAGATGCTACAAACGTCAGTGCTTTCACGAATTCTCACCACCACGACTTGGCGCATTCTCAACTCGAGCAGGAAACTTACGCGAATCGCCAGCCGCGACGCCCTTAGGCGATGCGAGCTGATGTTTATGGATCGCGCGATATACACAACAGATCTATATGTTCCCGCAGATTATGATGACCCCGCGCGAATCCGGCTATGCGATATTCGCCTTTCTTCTCCCTCATACTTCTTTTATACTTTGCAAGTCACATGAACTGAGGACGCTATCATGAGGATGGCCGTAAAAACTAAATCAACTCGATCTTCAAACCATAATATTGCGTGTATTATGCTGGCTGTAAACGAAATCGTATTCGAATTCAAAGAAACGCGTTTCTGGAAGAACTGCTAGCCAAGACACAGACATATAAAATATTCATCACAAGATTGGAATCTTATATTTCTCTCCTCCTCTCTCCCATCCAAAACTGAGTGTAACTAGTACTCTAAACAATATAATACTCCATACATTATAACTACATTTAAGGCTCGCTTCACAAAAGTCAGCTAATTACGTAAGTTATTTTTCTACTTGTACGTGTGTATTGAGTGGCAAACTGATTTCTGAACGGAAGCGAAGAAGCATTGCACATAAATACACATTCACACACACACACACAATTCTTCTTTCTTGAATATACGATCAAACCTAGTGTGGTGGTTTCCTATTGCCTTTTTCTAAAAGAAAGATGATAGGGAGATTGATGGTGGGGTTAACGTTCGGGAAAGCTGAATGGTTTTGAATTGGTTAAGAATTTGTCAACGTTGGGGAGAGATGAATGGTTACGAAAGGGATGATGGTTATGATGGGATGCAGGGTGCTGTCAGTAGCCACCCACGCTATAATACGCCTACGTGAACGCTACTGAGAGCTCCTTCTGTACCACAGATCGATACAGTATTTATCCAACCATTAAATTAAATGCAATACAGTTAATCTTCATATTTCGTAACGTTTTTACATTTTAAGCAACTTTAGATTTACAAACTTAGAAGATGAAATGTCTTCTATGACACGTACTAGTTATGTGACGTCCCCACTAAGAGGTGTTACAATTAATATTTATATAAAAATTCTTGAAGTTGACACGCTTCTTACTGGGTTTTATTAAAAACTGAAAATGTGCCACCTTCAAAGCAATACCAATGGAAGTACATTATAAGTATGACTCCTTTGGTCTATGCCCTTTATTCTAGCTCCCCGTACATAATTAATGGTTTCATGTCCAAAGTACGTCACTGATAATAGTTTTAAACCTTTTCATTGCAGTGGCTTTGCAATCTACTTCAATGTGCACGCGCTACGCGCCTATGAAAGGGGAGAATTATTCTGACCAAAGGCAGCCATGTTTTTGCGACCCTCCTGTCAGGCTCCTTCAAAAGCACAGCGACGGTATCAACCGAGTACACAAACTTTAAACGAATAAAACTCCAGAGTGCATGGCGAACATCTGCACCTCGTTAATGTGATGCATGTTTTTCCGAACTCTTGGAATTCTTATCGATGTAATGAACAAAATTACGGTGGCCCCATATTGACAAGGAAGGAAGATTGATCGAGCAGCGACTTATTAGTACGCTGTTCATCTCAATATCCGTCGTAAAATAATCAGAAGTAATTCTCTACGGAAGTGGAAGTCATTTATCAAGGGAGGGGAGAAGTGTTTTTCGCAATATTTATAATGTGATCGCCTTTCTTCATTAACGTAATTTGGGAGCAGACGCAGGCTACATCGAGTGGAAATTCACGGTGGGATGTGAGCAGTACACGATTTTTAAAGAGACACAGCAATGTCATAAATTGGTGTCGAAAGATTCTTAAAGTACCTAATAAAATACACTAAACAAGAAAGTTCACTAAACAAGAAACTTTCAATATTTTGCTCTCTGCACAACAGAGAGTAACTGCACATGAATTTCTGGGGCGTTATCTACCGAGATGATTAGTCCCGCAAGTGTAGTTCACGTTACATAGGAGGAATGGAGGTATTTCTTCTTCCAGACCTTGGGTGTTTCCCGAGGTATCTCCACCAGTGGGGCACTAGTCTAGCCGAGATAAGCTCGAAGTTACAGACGGGTCTCCCGACATTTATTATAGTACAATATATGCTCAGTTTTTCTTTATTAAGAGTTGTAAAAGATGTCTAAGCTCGCACTCTCATTATTCTCTTTATGAATACTGGCAAAGGAAATATACGAACGAACAAAGCGAATGGATTAATAAAATGACATTCAGAAAATCATTTCAACTAAACAACTCGCCATAGAGAAGAATATCACAGAAACAAGGAGAACCAGTTTTCCGAACAGCCTTCATTCAAATTTCAAACATGCGTCGTTCTGAGGCAGGGGTACCACCAAACGCACGAGGAAATTTATTCGCCTGTGGTGGCAGATAATTGAAAATGAGAACTTGGGCGCACGAAAACGCAATCAGCGCCGGGAAGGGGAAGTTCAGCAGGCGACGCGCCCATCCACATCCTCGTCCACGTCCCGCGCGCTGTGCATCGCAGCCCATAACTCTGCGCTCGATCCCCGCTCGCCCGAAAGTTGCCGGCCGCCGCGCCCCATTTTCTCCGGCTGATTTACAAGGTGCACCGGAATCACAGGCGGCGGGCAAGCGGGCGGGGCGGAGCGGGGCGGGGCGGGAGCGCTCCGAGCGGAACTTCTGTATCTTTCCGCCTCCGAATGAGCGAAGCGCCGCCGATGGCTCGATAGGAGCTCTCCGACGGAATACGTCCGCCCCCGCACGTATCTCCTCTCCGTCCCCTCCTGCCCGTCTCGCTCCGCCCCGCTGCGCTCTGCGCCGCTTCGCGCTTTCACGCTTCGCTCCTCCCCGCCTTGTTCCTTCCTGACCCGTTCCGTCCTGACCCGTTCCTTCCTGATCCTTCCTCCCTGTCCCTATTATTATTATTATTATTATTATTATTATTATTATTTACTCGACAAATAGTGAACCAACTGTAGTGCTCATTGCATAACAATTACCTACCTCATTTTACCTTCGGTATATAGTGGTAGAACGGAGGATAGTATATTGTGGTAATAATCTGAACCGTTCCTACCTGCCACACCCTTCCTGCCACACCTTTCCTCCCAGACCTTACCTCCCAGACCCTTCCTCACTACTTCATTGTCCACTCCATGCTCCTCCCCGTTAGCTCTGCTTACAACGCCCGTTCCGCACCATTCTCCCCTTTCCCCGCTGAGCCCACACTTGTGTGGAATGGGTTCTCGAGCTATCAATCGCAACTCCGCACCCGTCTCTGCCTTTCGTGCCTCGCACATGGGCATACTCATCCTCATGCGTGCCATGCTGCCGACTTTCCCACCGTCTCCCCTCGTCACTCTTACTTTTCTGAGGCCACGTAGCAGAGAATTGAAGACGCTTGAATCGAGTTTCTTGTACAATGCAAACATAACGACTGCATGTATTCCATAAGGTTATTTAGCCCATTTGGTTACGAACAACCAAAACGTATTTAATATGTTTTTTAATTCTTTACATTCCTACTTTCCTCTGTAATTTACCCTACAATTATTTGTGGTGCAGACAAAGATTGCCGTTCTATATTACCCATCATTACCAGTGTTGGTAGTCATTACTTTGTCAGAAAAAATATTTTTCACTATTTAACGAATGTATGGTAAGAGTGCAGCAACGCAGCTAATGAGTTATTCGATCAATCCAGAAAATATATAAAGAAGTGTCGAAGAGATATACGTTACCGCAGATCCCCTCCTCCGTGCCACTCCAAATCCCCCACCCCCACACGCCATGTCCATCCCCGCAGCGGCGCCCGGCCGCGTCCAGTGAAACTTCCGACAGCGCTCGCGAAACTTCCTCGCGGGGGCGGGCGGCGGGCGTTCGGAAAGGGAGTTAAATTGGATCCCGGAATGGCGATAGCCCACCGCGCGCCCGCACTCAGCGCGCGGGTATATACAGCAGCGGATATTGCCGACAATCAAGCGGCGGACCCGCCCGCGGCTGTAAATCGCCCGCCGCGCCCCGCGCTCGCCCCGCGCTCGCCCCCGGCGCACTTTTGGCCGGCGGCGCGGCGGGCGAGCGCTTCGTTTGGTTGGGCGTGAGGCAGATTGGGTGGGTGGATGGATGCAGGGAAGTGGAATTGATTGATGTGCCCGGGGACTAACTACTTGGTCATTAGTCCCGTTAGTGTGCTGTATGTTATATCGCGGAAGGTGGCGGTTTCCTCCTCCGCTAGATGGCGAGATCTCGCGCTGACCTACACGTCGGTTTGCGGAGATTTTCCTACCCAAGAACGTCCCTAAACGAGGCACTGCTCCCAACCAAAACAATCTCCCGACTGATCCATCGAGATGTGGGACAGTGCACTGCCTGTAAATGTTTGTGGGTAAAGGGAGAGATTAGGACAAGGAATATGAAGGAAAGATCACGAGCGGTCCGTGGCCCATTTGTTAGAGAACTGCTTCAGCATTTGTCTTGTGTTGATAAATAAACAACGGAAAACTGCTTGCCAGAGTAGCTGACCCCAAGAATCTTTAGTCAGCATCTGCATTCAATATAGTGATGAAAATTCGCCACCATGGGGACTCGAGCCATAGGACCTCTTGGTCAAAGTCGCTGCATTGCCAATACTGGCTTTGAGCCAACTCCGCCTGTGTATGCAGGAGAGTGAATACGAGGGCAGGAAAGCAGTCGGGGTGGGAGGACAGTGGATGGACAGGGTGCTTCAAGGAAGAGGGTTTCGCTGTGCGAATGAGTAAATCGGTATGTGCGTAGGAAGCAGGGCGAAGAGGTGGGAGGGAAAAAGTACGAGCAGACGGCAAGCGGACAAATTACACTTCAGGCATTCGGATCGCATGACGAGAGGGTGGGGGTGGGGGACGGGAGTTGTGCAGGCCAATGAGAGAGTGCGTGGCGTGGGCAATTTGCTTGTCGGAGGAAGATTCGGTGGGCGGAGAGAATATAGCAGGGCGAGAGGGCGGGTTTGCTCAGGTGGACAGGTCACGTTTGTGTGCTCTGATTACTCGGTGAGCGGGAATAGTAAATGCCGGCGGAAACAGTTCGCGCTACGAGGTGAGATGGCGCATGAATTGGTTAAGGGATGATTCGGCGGAAGGTGGGTTGGAGCTTCGAGTGACTCGGTTATGATGTGAGTTGGTGGGCATTGAGAGGGGTGTGGGCGGTCCGGCGAAACGTCGGATAAACTGAGCACAGGGTGAGCGGACTGACTTACACGTCGAGGCAAACGGGTCGTCCGGCAGGAGGCGAATGAAAGAAGGGTGAGAGGGACGGGTGGATGGATGAAGTGTGATCTCCAATAGGTTGATAAATTGTATGTGTGGGCGAGATAAGGTGAAAAGCAAATTCGAAATTAATAGAATATTATATAACAAAGTAGCAAAACCGACGGAAAGTCGGATTATTATATGCTTAAAATGACCGGTTTAAACCTAATAAGGCCCGCCTACGATTAAATGGCCAAAAATTACAAAAAAATATATTTTGATATTCGATAAGACAACTCTCCGTATTTGTATTTTTTAATTTTATTTTTCTTTTTTAATTTTTTTGTACAAAACTATTAAATAAGTAGGACCAATAGCTTTCATCACGTTTCTGTTTGTTATGAGGACACCACGGAAGCTAAAATATCCGGAATTATTTACGAAGTTTTAGTATTTCAGGCTTCCATCACCTTCCGTCTTCAATACAACTTACCACCACTCCTACAATAATCTCCTGATTATTTTCCAGTAATTAGTTTTGTAAATGGAAACGAGACCCAATCCCCTAATGCATTCATTCTTCTGTTCTTCGCCACTCAATCATCAGACATCGTTTTCTCGTCCACGAGGCGCAAAGCGAGCTCCTCCTAGTTCCTCGCCGACCGACCGTAGCGCCATCTGCGTGACGAGCACTTGCAGTTATTAAACGCGCTAGCATAAACGCATCACGCGGTGTACAGTCGCCCTCCGATCGCCCAGCTTCCCCTACTCACTTGCCTTCCTGAGCGGCAGGGCGACCGGCAGGGCGTTGATAAACTCGTGGTGATGTTCAGCCAGGTTCCCGCCTTCTCCAGGCCCGCAAACGCATTAGCCAAATGAGGGAGGAATTTATGGAAAGCTTCGCCGCGAAGTGCGGTGTTCCGTCGTTTGTCGGGCTGACCGCCAACACAAGGCATTAGCGTCTGCGGTCAACAGAGAACTGATCTGCTTTACGTTCGTGATGGATTGGGACAGACAGATGGCGTCGCTGTAATGCCAAGGTACTGGCCATCGGCGAGAATCTGGACTCCCATGGCAATCTTAATGCCAAAAGGAAATTTCCCCTATAAGCAGTTGCCACCCTCCGCGAAAGAAGCAATACTGAAAGCTGCTTTTGATCACAAACGCCAAATAACACAAGGCAAGGGCTAGAAAAATAAGTTAATTACGTGTGTTGTTCTGCTAATTGCCCTTCTTATACAATATTAATCGCGCAACGTTTCCTGAACGATGGATTGAAGAAATGCCGGTAGAGTGGGGGTATTAGTTACGGAATCAGCCTCTAGATTTTATGAAGCAATGCCAATCTCCGGAGAATAAGTCATGCCTTCGCAATTTTCTCAATAATTTGCGTTATAACTTTCTCATGAGTTTGAGGTATTTCCAGGGATAGATCTTTATCTGCTTCTGTCATTTCTTTAGATTTTTTGCGGAATATCACGGACAGAAGTTCTCGTCATCAACGGAAAATAGTTTCTATTCCGCGCCAGTGAAGATGTATTTGGAATGTCAGCAGTCCATGCTGCGAACTTTTGCTTCCACATTTTATTGTATCAGAGAGGGGGAAGCAAGGTCATCGTTCAAGAAAAGTTGTGCGAGTAATACATACCCCCATGTGTATGATCCATCCTCCAGCGTGTATGATCCATCGCTGTGTAGGTGAACTGAACACGGGTATACACATCGTTTTCTTTCACGCCACTTGTTGCGCTGATGAGGTCGTGACATAACGGAGGCACGAGACGTTGACTACCTGGACGCAAGTTATGGTTACGAACAAGGACACTAGTAAATAAAATTACCACAATGGGCGCATTTGGAGGCCCAAAAGAATGCGAGATTTGTGAAGATGGCTTACAATGCGACGTGGGATTTAGAAATGTACATGTTGCTCAGTCACACATCAACATCTCTATTCACAATACCAAAACGACAGAAATATACATACTATTCAGTCACACATCAACATATCAACATCTATATTTACAATACCAAAACGACAGCAGAATTCATCTGACTACCTCCTGGCAATGTTTAGGAGTCCATCAATCTATAGAAGGTGAGTAGATCGAATCATATTATGTCCTCGGATATTAGACCGATCCATCTGGTTGGATTAAAGTCTGGTATTTATTATTAAAGTCTGTCACTTTAAAGAAATTCTCGCATTGCCATGGACGCCAAGAACTACGTCGCTGATATACGCTTCACGCTTTGAGATAGGCGTTGCTTTGTTTTGAATGTTTGTATGAATGTTTTGAATGAAGTCTCTATTAGATCAGATACTTAGAATGATACGTCAGTCGTATTCAAGGAAGTTCCAAAATGGAAATTCCTTTAACGCCTTAAGGGTGGGTACACAATATATATATATATATATATATATATATATATATATATATATATATATATATATATATATAAGGGTAAATTCTGCATTCTGACTAATGGATGACGCGGGAAATCAACTGGAACAACCAGATTTATAAATGCCGATTAACTGATAGACGGAATAAACACTATTCTCCAACAAAAATGTCACTCATAAAAGGGAAAACCCCATCTCTTTCCGGACACTATCAAGTTAAAAGATTTATTTCATAAAAGTCAATTTATGTACAGATGTGTAAATGATTCAGACTTGAATGGTGTCGCTAAAGCATAAAACGTAATTGTTCTAGAGCCGCAAAATGGCGCTGGGAAACGTTTAATTATTATTAATTATTCCATTCATATCAGAGTACCAGTTTGTATTAAGTATTCCGCTTTTCGGAGCCACGAGAGCGCACATAACTTCTCATTCCCCGTTGGTTTGCGAAATTCACTTCATTGACTCGCTCTTTGGTTCTCTCAAGGCGAAGAGAAGTAGCACTAAATGAGTACCCATTACCCATTACCCATTACAATTGGTTATGAATTTTGCTTACTTTAATGACGTGTGTAAGTGATTAATGAACGTGGTGATGTTCTAGAAACCGAGTTTTAGCGGTGAAAGTAACTAATGTGGCGTGATTTCACTAGGTCACATCACACGAGCATGCTGCTTTGCTTACTGTAGAAGACATTGCCAGCAATAAGAAGAAAATCAAAGAATTTCGTAACGTTGTTTCTCTCCTTCTTTATGAAGACGCATTGAGTTTAGAACAATTTACAAGAATTTATTGATTGAATAAATTGATTGACTCAAACCTCATAAAATCTTGTCTATGCGGGAGAGCCTCACTGCCCCGAGGAAACCAGCGACATGTCAGGCGAAACTTCGGCTTCTCAGCCAACAATGCGGCGTCTCCCGGATAGCCAACAATTTATGGAATCGAGCCGCGGAAGCTTACGTGTGCAGACTCAAACCTCACCTGACTACTACAAATGGGCGCTCTAAAATCAGAACATACAAAAATAAACACGTAAATTCATCATATGCGAAATATTGCATCCAGGTTTATCCAGTACGTCTTGTCAGGAAAAATAGTAAACGAACTAGACCCCCCCCCACACACACACACTACTAAAATTGTCAGGATGCAAGTGACAATTGCATGCAATGGAAGATTGCTCAAGTTGTCCATCTATTAATACGAAACCAATTCTCTCAATACGTCAATTACGAAATGCCACAGCTGAAATATTGACATACCACATGCCAATGCAAGGGATGTGTAGAGTGTCTATATTTAGATCTGGGTTATTTAATTTAATCGGAGCACTATTTTATCCTGGCAGCCGTTACACGCGCTGAAATCGTACAACTGGTTGTCCCCAGAGCGACCCTTGAGGTGCTCCGCATCGCGGACGCGGACGCGAGCTGAACTTGCGAGGCCTCCGGAATGCGAAAACCGGAGACGTGGCAACAGCGCGGCGACGCGCGCTCGGGGCGCGTTGCGTGATGCGCGACAAGGAAGCGACATGCAGCCCCGTTGGGCAGTGTGCGTGTGTGCGGGGGGGGGGTGGATGATGGGTATGGATGTAGAGGACGGGCAGGTGGACAAGGCGGTTTATGAGCGGGCAGTGGTAGCACGGGGGATGTGGAAGACGGATGTGGATAGTAGGGCGGTGGGTAGATGTTCGGCCGGAAGATGTTCGGTAGGTAGAGGGGGAGGGTAAGGGGCCGGTGAGTGGAGGACCGGAAGGTAGAGGATGTAGAGGGGCGATGGGTAGAGGGCGGGTGGATCAAAGGCCGGTACGTAGAGGGCCGGGGGGTAATGGGATGGTGAAAGTGGAGGATGGACAGTCGATGTACAGGACGGACAGGCAGACGGTCAGGTTGAGTGGGGGCGCGGGCTTGGGTTAACGGGCACACCGATGATTGAGTGGGGGGGGCGGTGAGCTGCGACGACAGCAAGGCAGGCGAATATGGACATTATATATATATATATATATATATATATATATATATATATATATATATATTTGTGTGTGTGTGTGTGTGTGTGTGTGTGAGGGGATGGCAAGTTGGTTGGGTGAGCAGAGGTGAGCAGTTGGGTGGGTGGTTGCGAGTGGGGGAGATTATTGGATGAGGCGCAGCGATGAGAAGCCGAATCGCGGATTCACGCTTCGAGGTCAAACGAGGTTGCTGTTATGCAATGCCGGTTTCTCCACCCGGGCTTCCTCGCGAAACGGCAGACTGAGCGTTCTGAGTGCAAGAGCAGGTGACGAAAATTACAGAGGATATTTCAAATCTATAATTCATTTTTGCCGGGCTAGGGGCAACTGATGCCACGCACTTGTAACGTGTAAGTAAAAATTGCTCTCGAAGATCATCAACTGTCACAGAGACAAAACGCGTGGCGACAACACGTCAAACGATGCCCGGAGCAGCAGTGGTTACGGGTAGGGCTCAGCTGCTTATGTAAAATTTACCGCATGTGGAAGGCGATTTTCTTGTACGCTATTCGCCAACTGGAGGTGCGCATTGTTCTACCCCGCCCCGTGTATCATTCGGCGGTGGGAACTCTCGCTTTCGTAAGCCGCCTCCAACCGGTTCGTTCCGCCGCGCGGCTGTCGCGAGTTGTTTGGACGCCGTCCATGACGTCACCTCTACCTGGCGCCGGCAGAGCCAGAGGGCACGGCGGGTTGCGGCGCGGCGGGCAGTGGTTCGGGCGGGTGGACGGTGGTTAGTTGGGTGGATTGTCGAGGGGCAGTGGTTCAGGCGGGAGGGCATATGGGTATGTCAGTTCATGGGTAAGTGAATGGATGAGTGGGCAGTATGGGCAGTGGTGAGGCGGACGGAGAGGCGTTGTATTGGGGGCGGGCAGTGGGTAGGCGAGTGGGGGATGGGCAGCAGTCGGGCGGGCAGTGTCCGTAATCGTGTGGGTGGACGGATAGATGGATGGGCGGTGAGCGCATGGGTGGGTGGTACAATGTGTGAGAGTGGTTAGCCGCTCAACGGCGGGTGATCAGTAGGCGAGAGGACGGGCGAGCAGTGTGTGGACCGGGCGCAACGCGAGAGTGTAGGATTTGGAGAGTGATAGGCGGACGGACTATGAATTGAGGGGCGGTGAGTGGGCGGATGGGCAGCGAGCGGTGGGGAAGTCAGCATTCGTGGAGAGACGGGCGGGCGGGCGGGCGGCGGCACGGGGGCATGGGCTTTGGAAGGTGGATGCGTGGGCGATCATTATTCTGCGTTTTTTTCATACTCAGCCTTCAAGACCCTTCTTCAAGATGACATTATATATTATTACTGTATTTCACGGCTTTCTCGGTCGTTGCTGACATGTCGCATTATTCGCGACAGAGTCCAGCACTGCTATACGGTCTGATCATGCGCGTCTAGCGGCACATCACCGAGATAGTCTCCCAAAGAAAGTGACAATGCCATTAATAGTGACGTAGGACCTGAGGGTAAGAGTTACAAAAATCCCAGTATGGTTAGAGAGGGCTTCGCGGCGACAGACAGGGTTTGTCGGGAACGGGAGTCTGGCTAGCGGGCGGCGGCCCATTTGTGTAGGCTAGTGCCAGTTGGTGTGGCTGCGCGCGGCGAAGAGTTGGTGTTGAATGGTAGTGCTAGTTGGTGTGGATGGTGGCTGGCGGGCGGCGGACAGGTTGGTGAACAGTAGTGCCGTGTGTTGTTCTGGTGGGCTGTGGGCTGCGGGCGGGCGAGCCGAGCGGGCGAGAGGGCGGCGCGGGCGGCGGCGGGGGGGCGGCAGGCGGAACAACGTTGGTGGGGGTGGGTGCCAGTGGTGCGGCTAGGCGGGCGGGAGTCAACGTCCAGTGGCCGTTTTCTCTGCGCCGACCGCCTGCGGCCGCCGATGTTTGCGCGCTGGCGGAGGACAAGGCTGCGCTGTTTGGATGCAGGCGCGGGCCATCCACAGAATAAACCGCCGCGCCCGCGCACGGCACACAAAAGCGTATGCACACTGCGGCAAGGCGATTGCGCAAATTTAGCCGCGGGCTTTTCAAAGCGGGGCGTCGAGCAGGCATGCGAATTTACGCCGCTGCCTCACCGGAATAGTTTTGGGCACACTAAGCGAATGTATGATTGTTTACGAAGCACTTGCCCTGAATTATTCAACTACCTACGGGGTCTCTTGCAAAGCAAACTTGTTTCACCTCTAGTGATTCTAATTTCACGACGATCCAGTTATGTTCCTAATCTACTCTACATATGACCACGACTTAAACTGTCTTCGTGTCCCTTAAGCAGTGTTTCTGGTGCAACGTAATAGTATTTCTTTTCAGAAAGACACACAAACGGAAGAAAACAAATTATGAGAAATAGTATTAGTCAAATAGTATTAGAGTCGGTTTCCTTCTTGATTATTTACAAACTTTACAGTGACACTGCACAGTTTACAAACTGTGCAGTGACGCCCATAAAAAATATTATTATATTATATTATTAATATTATTATTATATATATTATTATTTATTATTATTAGCGACACTAATCTTGTAGAAAGACCGTATTTTCGTCTAAAACATAATATTGTTCACACCCACTTCTTGCCACAAAAATGCATTAATTAACGCGAAAATTTGCGTAACGCTTACACAAAATCCATAAATAATTATCTTTTATGAGAAGATTGTAACGAGACATTTTACCGTTCCAATATATTATTTATCCGGTCAAGTAGTAATTTCATTGCAGAATGCATGCAGTAGAGATACAAGGTATGGTTAGACAGAAACAAATAGTCAATGAAAACGTTCGGCTTTTTGCCTTCAAACGTTCGAGCTATCATAAATTCTAAACGCTAATCACCATGTAATCAACGCTTCACGAAGTAGGCAAGATACAATTGATACTGTCATTACCTTGGAGGTTTAAGATTTTATTCTAAGACACTAATCGAGCTTAAAATCGATTAACATTAATATTGTTACTTGTAGTTGTCTCGAGTTATTATTTGAGTGTTAACGAAAGCCTCATTGACAACAAACGCCATTCACTTTTTCTCAAATGATGAATAGAAAAAGGATAAATTTGAAGTCATTGTTCTAGCTTGCCACTAACCAAATCCGTCATAAATGATTCGTCATAAACTTCTAAACGAGCAGATTCATTCTACCAAAGAAGCGCTTCTGCATCGGGAGTCTATCTAAAATCGGTAACTCGCCACTACTATGCGCTCGACTGTTGGCACTCCTTCATTTCACTGCAATGCTCTCCAACTGGGACAGCAATATAATAACATGGCTTCATATTGCACGACTTCAAGATGATGTTTTACTACGTCTTTAGTGCTTCTGCGTGTTACAATTATATAAACATTTCACGCCAATATCCATTATCCTCATTTACCTATTTAAATATTCATCAGTTCGCAAATTTTTACCATATCATTCTGTTTCGTTTACATTTTATCAAGGAGTCTGATTCCTTTTAGACAATCGTAAACCTGAATTGCCGAATGGAATGACCGTAGAGGTACATTCGACACTGAGCAAAGATCTTTCTGTGGTGAAGTAGGTCATTTACTCAAAGCATACGAAAATACAATCATAGTTTACAAGACAAACTAGAGACCTATCTATCCAAAGCTACGAAACACTTTCCGTCGCATTCACCTACTTCAAGCCGTTCTTCCTTCTGGCTGTCAGGTGAACCTCTACAGGCGCCATCGCTTGGGCTTCTGATCTAGTCCCGCCCCTCTCCGCCCCCCGCCTCGCCCCGCCTCGCCCCGCCTCGCCCCGCCTCGCCCGCCTCGCCCCCCTCCGCCCCGCCATCCGCCCCGCCTGCCCGCGCCTTCGCCCGCTCTCCCGCCTCGCCCGGCATCGCCCGCCCCGCCCCGCCCCATTCGCGGGCGATTCGATCGGAGGTCAGAAGCCCCCCGCATCGCCCGCGCTATTCGGCCTAACTAGCTGGTCCTGCCTTCATTACACCGGCCCACTCGTCTAGCGAATCTCTTGAGCCGTGTTTTTGCGGACGTCCACCCAAGCGAGCTGGTTATTACTCCACAAAGAACCAGCAAAAAAATTAAATTGCATAGCAATCTTTCCATAGTATATAAATGCACACATGATTCCACACACCTAACTCAAATAGGAAATGGGAAGATGTAAGTTAAAGCAGGCAATAAGAGATGACACTTGAATTCACAAATAAGGTATAAGAGATGGCGAAATATTTTACCTGCAGATCTGTGGGGACTCACTTTCGAAAGGACAATAGGAATCAACTGGCAACAAATTCTCAAGAAAGTTAGAAAAGCTGTCAAATTCTTAAGTACAATTGGAAAAGACATCTTTGGGCTCTCTAATTTTTCCAGGCGTAACTTTAGACTTTATTCCATCTGCTTTACACTTGCACCTCTTCAAGCTTTGCATTTCAATTCTATATCAACTTTATTTACGTATTTCAACAAAGAAACTCTAACCATACCATCAGTAAACTTATATGTCATCCATTTCCTTATCAATTAACTTTTTTAATTCAATTCTTTCACTTATTTGTTATCATATTCACGCTTCATTCCTTATCATCGCCGTTTTCTTGTCCTTCGATTTTTGTTCGTGGTGACTACTTATACTTCCTTTTTTGGGGCATCGCGAACCAACTGAAACTGGCATCACCCCAGTCCCAATCTAACCTTCACATCCGCTGGCTTTGCTTCCTCCCTCTTGTCCGCCATTTACTCCCTCCCTTTGCATCCTACGCTCTCTCTTCGCATTCTATGCTTTCTCGCGCTTTCTTACTAGCTTTGGTATCCCCGCCTGCTGAACACTTTTTTTCTCTGCACGTTTGATGCCACTTCCACTTTGTTCAAATACCCCCCCCACTGCAGCTGTCTTAGTATGTCCCTTCCTTTAATCTCTCGATTGATGGCTTACCGAAGGTTCGATTCCTTGGCTCCTTTTCCGATGTTCTCCTTTTCTTTCCTCGGCGTGCCTCCCTCTTCCCCTCTCCGGAGCTGCCTCGCACTTTTCACAGTCCCTCTTCCCATCGTCGTTGCCTTTCCTGCTCACTGCCACCTCTCGCTCACTACGCTCCCTCCTCCGCCACGCCCTCCATCTTCCCATCGATCGCCATTCCTAATGGACCCGCTCCAGCTTCGCGCGTGCCGCTAATACATTCCCCATTCCCAGCCCCGACCCACTCCTCCCCAACCACGTTACCAGTATCGCCCAACACCCCGACCCCGCCTCTTTCATTTCGAGTCGTGCCTTCCAGTCTTCCCCTCAAACTTCCCGCCGTTCCATCCCTCCACTTTTGCCCGCCTCTTTCCAGTCTCTGCTCTCGCTTCCGCTACACGACCGGATCCTCACGCAAACCTTCCATCACCGTCTCCGTCCAGTAGCATCTCCGCCCCCACCCTACCGCACCCACAGTCGCCCCTTTTCACTCCCAGCTCATCCCGTCCCCCGCCACCATTTCCAGCCCCATCTCCGCCCCCACACGTACCCCACCCCCAGCGGCTACCTTCCACCGTCTTCCACTCCAGGTCCGCTCCCGTCAAGCCTCCATTTCCAGCCCCATCTCCGCCTCCACCCTACCCCACCCCCAGCAGCTGCCCTTCCACCCTCTTCCAACTCCCAGGTCCGCTCCCGTCCCGCCACCATTTCCAGCCCCATCTCCGCCTCCACCCTACCCCACCCCAGCAGCTGCCCTTACCACCCCTCTTCACTCCCAGGTCGCTCCCGTTCCGCCACCATTTCAGCCCCATCCCGCCTCCACCCTACCCCACCCCCACGGTTACCCTTTCCACCCCTTCTGTCCACAGGTCCGCTCCCGTCCCGCCACCATTTCCAGCCCCATCTCCGCCTCCACCCTACCCCACCCCCCAGCAGCTGCCCTTCCACCCCTCTTCCCTCCCAGGTCCGCTCCCGTCAACCTCATTTCCAGCCCCATCTCCGCCTCCACCCTACCCCACCCCCAGCAGTGCTGCCTTCCACCCCTCTTCCACTCCCAGTCCGCTCCCGTCCCGCCACCATTTCCAGCCCCATCTCCGCCCTCACCCTACCCCACCCCAGCAGCTGCCCTTCCACCCCTCTTCCACTCCCAGGTCCGCTCCCGTCCCGCCATCATTTCCAGCACCCATCTCCGCCTCCACCCTACACCCACCCCCAGCGGGTTACCTTCCACCCCTCTTCCACTCCAGTCCGCTCCCGCTCCGCCACCATTTCCAGCCCCATCTCCGCCCCAACCCCCACTGAATTCCCCCTCCCAACTCCTATCTCCGCTTCCCGTCCGCCCCATTTCCAAGCCCTCAATTCGCGTCGAGAGACGACCCGCGGCGGAGCCCTGGATTACGGCGGCTGTGGGCCGAGGCGCGCCCAATTTTGCGAGGCTGTTGGGTTCGAATACGTCAGGCGGGCAGCGGGCAGCGGGCTTTCTGCGGCCCCGAGCGCCTCCGAATGAAGTCGCTCTCCGCCTGGGCCGGCGGATCTTTTCCTTCCGCGCAACGGGCGCTTCCAGCAGGTGACGAGCTTAGGGGAAGCCCCGCTCCTCGCTCACGGACGACGACGCGGTTTCGCTCTGCGCCTCCCGAACGGAGCGCCAAACATTCGTTTTTAGTATCGTACCGCGACGCTTTTCACTCGCGTTTATGGTCGCGGAAGGGAAGTGCCACACTTCAGTCTATTGAGCCGTGATGGATTCGCATGACAACTTACGAACTTCGAAGTTAAAAACCTTTGTAGGAGTGTTGACTTTAAGACAAACTAATGAACACGAATTCGTCAAATGGGTCAAATTAAATGGCTGAAACAATACTCCTTAATGATTTTCAAAAGCAAATCTCATTCTTTTCATATTATATTTACATTTAGAGTACAATGATTGCTACCTTTTTTTATTTCAAGGTAGATTATTGTCAATATTGAACGAAATTAAACACGATACCACTCGCAACCGTCAACAATACAAATGAACAATTTCAACCAGTCTGCATTTCGAAATTATTACAGTTTATGTATTCTTTTTTCAGTCAATATACTCCGAATACGTTTCTCTTTTGGCTAGTCCTCAAGGTTTTCTAATTTTAAAATGAAGGTTAATATTACAATAGAGTCAATCAGCCTAAAAATTGTGTTTTTCCAATTCTCGTTATTTTTTAATTTAGTTACGTAAACTGCGTATCCATTTGGCGGCCATGTACCATCTAAAAAAATGCGGCCATGTAAAAAAATGCACTCAGTAATATTGTGTTAATATCTCATGAATGATACACTCAAACAATCCCCAGGGCCATAATTGTGAATGTAAATGAGTGGATGAGGGGGAATAATGGAAAGTTTACGATAGACAAAATGAAATTATGAACTTTTACAACAATCAAAACGAAATTAAAAGAACACTGCGCTAAAAGTTGGTATTTTTACACCAGAAAGAGAAAAGGAGGTACAAGGAGACTTAGCGACGATCTGAAATATTCAATGTAGCGATTTCAACTCAAATATTCACTAGATATACTTTTTTTAGTTTCATTCGTCCTCTTAGTTGTTCTGGAGATCTTTATTGCTTAACCCTCAGACACGCCACGATTTCCATCCTTGAAGATCACGGAGCGAGCGTCCTCTTGTCCAAGGTCGAGTTTTGTACGTACTCCACCGCTTCTTCTGCTCTGCTGTTGCCTGGTTTCATTCCTTCAAAGAGCTCTTATCTCTGCCGCTTGGGTAGACTTATCTCCTGCAGTTAAGATTCGCGTTTAGCTTTTGTCCTGCACTATCGCAATGGTCCATACCTTTTAAACTTCTTGAGGTGTTTCTTTGCTCTAAAGCTCAGTTTTGTCTTGGTTAATCAGTTGTGGCACAGTCTAAAAAGTGAAGTCACACGTTGAAGAAGAGTAGTCTTTGGCAATTGCGTCGGAGGGCACTTTCATCCAACTGGAAGGATTCCCTTTAACACCGGACGATAATTATTAACAAGGTCTGTCTGTATTCCTTAAACTGTCATTTCAAATTGAGAGTTTTCGTAAAAGAGATTCGAGTACAATTCACTTTCAGTTTTGTTAATGATGGAGGGCAAATAAAAATGTTATGTACGTTATTAATAAAATCAATTATTCTCGAGTTAACAATTAAGATTTCCTGTTGGCATAAGAGAATTCTACTGTCTATCTACTTGTTTTATTTTGTCTTCAAATAGAATAATAATTAGTACAATGAACAAATAAGCTTACTAAGAACTTACTTATTACTTTCATCACTCAGACAACTAAACCATTGAATTTACTTCCAATAGAATAAATGTTTCGAATAACTTACAACCTGGAACATCTTAACAGTTGTTAGTGCAGTGCAGTAATGTAAGAGAAATTAAGAATGATCCTTTGTGAGAGACATCATTTATTTTCGCTGAACAGAATGAACTCATGAAATTCAGAATTACACTCCTCACTCAGCGCCCCTCCGTCGAATATATAGTACCTTCCTGTTGGAAAGCGTAGATATAATTTACAAACGGCAGAACCAAATTCTTTCAAGCAAATATTTATTCATGCTCATAAAGTTACCCAACACACCTGTAACTGAAATAGTCACCGGGATGCCTCACAAGCTTAAATGCCCTAATAAAAGCATTTCCCAGAGCTCAGGAAATGTGTTGCACATTCATCTGAACGGATTGCCTCACATGCCTTGCACACTACGTTATCACCTACATAAAAGAGGAATGTCAGCGGGCGAGACGTGCTCTGATAAGCCAGAGCTGCCATCAGAATGTCGCTGATGAGTGAGATTTCTGGGCTATTCGTTATCAGAGCTTGGTAAACAGTGATACAGATATCTGATTCAGCTGTTCAAATCAATATTTTCGTTATGGATATGACGCTGAAGCACATACGGGTTGTTTGTTAATTCATAAGGTATCCCTTTTATTGACTTCATAGTTCAAAACAAGAAGTATTGGGTAGATGAATGCAGTTCATAATTGAACAACGAAGCTGACGAATTCCCGTATCTTTACTTATTCCAATAAAATACGACTTATGTAGTTACACATTTGACATAATGGCTGCCTGTTATTAACCTTGTTAGTTCACTAATTGGTTCCGTAGAATTGTAGAAGTCAAAACATTAAAATACAACAGCAATCAGTGGCAACGAAAGAGGATATGGTTTCATCAAACAGAGAATAAGTAGTACCAAATTGAATATTTGTAACATGGTAAAAACATCAATAGGTTGAGAATAGACGTTCGAATACATCTAAGAGTCATTTGTCGACGACCTGGCTTACTGTAGTATTTCAATTTTTTGACTGTCTATAATTCTATGGAACCAGTAAAGTAAAAAGATGACTTCACTGGGGGACTTCTTCACACATGTTTCAGTGTACAATATATTATTTGTTTAAAGTTATGTATACGAATAGATTGTAAATAAACAGAAGATAATGATAATAAAAGTACAGTAGGTTTTCTGAATTTCTTCTGAAATCTATGGTCGGTGAAATAAAAACGGGAGATATTTTCATCATAGGTGGGGTATAACTTATATAAAACCTTTAAAACAAGCACTAAAAATTAAAACTCTATGCTAAACTATACAATACTTAGTTTTTACGTATACTAGAGCCACAATTAATGTTACTTACTTGATCGAAAATCCTATAAATGATCCTGGTAATACGTTTCCAGACTTGTCATTTGACGATCTTTCTATCACCCCCTTCTGTTCCAAAATTCCAAGTTATTTTGTCCAAAAAGGTATTCACGCTTTCCCTCCCACAGACAGCTCTAGAACTGGCAAAAACCTCGCCATCTTAAAACAATTCACTCCAATACGACTGCATATATCTGGAAATACCGGGCACAGCTACAATGGCAGGGTCGATAAAGAAGAAATGATAATAAAGAGGAGAAATATGCCGAAATCGTTCCAGCAACGAAGAGCCGTTTCTGACGAAACTGGTTCATGCAATCTTTCCCGTCCTCCCACGAGGCGCAAAATGGTACAAGAGAAAAACACCGAAATAAAAGAGATTTATCGTTATGTGTCTCCATTACTCCCTGAGACTCTTACAGCCCATAACAGGGGAGGCTGGCGCTCTTGTATACTTTGCGACTCGCGCTGCTTACCAAACATTCGATAAAAGAAAAAAGGTATAATAAAAAGTACGCAAAAATTCTTGAAAACATGGAGAGTTTTTCGCTTTCGTTATCTGATATCCATCGATGTAGCTAAAACATCTTGAATATGTCAAAAAGAAATTTTATTGGCATTTCATTTAATCTGGTCGTAAAAATTTACCCTACAGTTAAATAGCTGGAAATTATTTTGTGCGATACGTAAAGAACGAACCCCGTCTAAAGTGAATAGGAACTTAACAGAAATTGGCATTTGGTTTCCAAGTGACAGCTGTCATGACTTTTCACTATTAACCCAAATTTACTTAGTAATCACGTCTAAAGTGTCTAACAATCTAACTTCCAACGAAATCACCTGAATAATTAATTAAAATAGCATTCGAAACTAATATTTCACATTTAATTCATCAGAAAATAAAATTAGAATTTTCTTAATATAATGTTTAACAAACCAAAGGATTAGTTTGTCTCATTTACTGAGCTCTTAAATAACTTAGTCCAGTCTTTCTTTCTGTTTTCGTTTTCACTCGATCGTTGATAGTCCCTATGCTTTCACTACATGATACGACTAAGAAGTTCAAGCAATCAGGCATATATATCAAATCCATTGTGGGTACAATGGATACCACACGTTATCAAGGACTTTAGTGATTTCATAAAGATGTTATCAATCTAAACTAAATATTGAAAAAAGGGGCACTAAAATATTTAAAAAAAATAAGATTGTCAATTCCACGAGTAAAATTATATCCAACATACTACGAAAATGCGCCAATTATTGAAAATAATTTCTCGAATGTTAAAATATACGATGTTAAAAATCAAATATGTTTGGTTATAGAACATACGCTGTTTATTGAACATCGACAAAGCGATCGATACATACCGCCTCCTACAATCGAGGAGTCACAATTCATGATTGACCAGTAGAGAGAAGCGGTACGAAAAATCGGATAGAAAAGGCGATAACGTTTTTGAGATTCACCGCCCTGACTGGCTCATTTTGTATGTATATACTTTAGGATTTACTTTCACGTATGGAATAACCAATCTTAATTTTTCGAATTTCAAATTCTTCAAATTCGATTGATCTGCATACGATAAAGAATTAAAACGTCCCGATCGAATACCAAGTCGATAACCCTGTCCCGTCAACTTTGCACGGAACGCCGTAAGTAGACTTCCTTCAGCACGTGAGCCTGTGTGGGGCACTGGGGCAAGTAAAAATTGCTCTAATCGCAGGCAGGCGCCGTGCGAAGGGCGCGATCAACGCGCTCAGCCGGGCAATCAACGGGCAATCAACGGGCAATCAAAGGGCATCGGCACGTCGGGCGGCGGCTCATCGCCGACTGCTCGCAAAACGAGAGAGTGCCGCGCCGCTGGCGGCGCAATCGCGGATATAAAGCGTCGCCATGGAAACAATGCCGAGTCTTGCGGACGTGTCGGGGGCGGTGACGGTGGAAGCGGCCGCGAGTGGGGTCGGGACGGTGGAGGTTACGGTGTGGTGGTAGCGGTGTCGGTGGAGTAGGGGTGGCGGTGGGGGACGAAATGGGTGAGAGGAGGGGTGAGGAGCAGCGGGCAAGAGGGGTGAGGGCGAGTGGGAATGGAGTAAGGTAGCCTACGGCGGACGGGCCGTGAGCGCCACCGGGGTCGACGCAAGCGACGGCAGTAGTAGGGAGGTGGAAGCGTCGCGAGCGCGGAAGGGCAGTAGGGGAGGGAGAGGGCGGAGAGGGTTCGAGGGCAGTGAGGGGGCGAGGGCGGTGAGGGTGCAAAGCCGTTGCGGGTGGCGAGGACGGTGAAGGTGGCGTGGGCAGCGGAGAGCGGCGAGGGCGGCGAGGGCGGCGAGGCGGCGAGGCGGCGAGGGCGGCGGGGCTGCGAGGGCGGCGAGGGCGGCGAGGCGGGCGAGGGCGGCGAGATTGGTGAGTGGCAGATGCGCGGCGGGGCGGCCGCGTCACACTATAGAGCGAAGTGGCGGGCAGGACAGTAGGTGACGGGCGGACGGGAGGCAGAGAGGTTTAGGTGTAGGACGGACAGACGATGCTCGGTTTGAGAGCGATCGAGCGACAGAGCGGTTGGGTTGGCGCGCTGTGACAGCAGGCGGTGTTCTGTTGCGGGATCCTGTGGCTTGGGGGATCACTCGATATTCTGAATAACGTGTCATCGCAATTGCCACGTTTCACGGCTGGTGAATCCGCGAAGCAGTGGGCGTCCAGTGGGTTTCCAACGAAACTCAGCACACGCATACGTCTCTCTCTCTCTCTCTCTCCGCTTCTGTCTCTCTCTCTCTCTCTCCGCTTATGTCTCTCTCTCTCTCCGCTTCTGTCTCTCTCTCTCTCTCCGCTTCTGTCTCTCTCTCTCTCCCGTTCTGTCCTCTCTCTCTCTTCCGCGTCTCTCTCGTTCTCTCGTCTGGCTCTCTCCTCTCTTCCGGTTCTTTCTCTCTCTACTCTCTCTCTCTCTCGTCTCTTCCGCTTCTGTCTCTCTCTCTCCGCTTCTTGTCTCTCTCTCTCTCCGCTTCTGTCTCTCTCTCTCTTCCGTCTCTGTCTCTCTCTCTCTCGCGCTTCTTCTCCTCTCTGCTCTCTTCTGCTCTTCTCTCTCCGGCTTCTGTCTCTCTTACTCTCGTTCTGTCTCATCTGCTTCTGTCTCACTCTGCTTCTTGTCTTCACTCTCTCTCTGCTTCTGTCTCACACTCTCTCTGCTTCTGTCTCACTACTCTCTCTCTGCTTCTGTCTCACTCTCTCTCTCTGCTTCTGTCTCACTCTCTCTCTCTGCCTTGTCTCACTCTCTCTTCTGTCTCTGCTGTCCACTCTCTCTCTTGCTTCTGGTCTCCTTCTCTCTGCTTCTGTTCTCACTCTCTCTCTGCTTCTGTCTCACTCTCTCCTCTGCTTCTGTCTCACTCTCCTCTCTGCTTCTGTTCACTCTCTCTCTGCTTCTGTCTCACTCTCTCTCTCCGATTCTGTCTCACTCTCTCTCTCCGCTTCTCTCTCTCGCTCTCCGCTTCCTGTTCTCTCTCTCCGCCTTCTGTCCTTCTCTCCCGCTTCTGTCTCTCTCTCCCCGTTCTGTCTCCTTCTCCCCGCTTCTGTCTTCTCTCTCTTCCGCTTCTGTCTCTCTTCTCCGCTTCTGTCTCTCTCTCTCTCCGCTTCTGTCTCTCTCTCTCCGTTCTGTTCTCTCTCTCTCTCGCGCTTCTGTCTCTCTCTCTCCGCTTCTTCGTCTCTCTCTCTCCGCTTCTGTCTCTCTCTCTCCGCTTCTCTGCTCTCCGCTTCCTGTCTCTCTCTCTCCGTTCTGTCTCTCTCTCTCCGCCTTCTGTCTCTCTCTCTCGCTCTGTCTCTCTTCGTCTCTCTCTCTCCGCTTCTGTCTCTCTCTCTCCCCGCTTCTGTCTCTCTCTCTCCTCGCTTCCTCTCTCGCTTCTTCTCTCTTCTCTCTCTCTCGCTCTCTGTCTCTCTCTCTCTCTCTCCGCTTCTGTCTCTCTCTCTCCGCTTCTCTGTCTCTCTCTCCGCTGTGTCTCTCTCTGGCTTCTGTCTCTCTCTCTCTCCGCTTCTGTCTCTCTCTCTCCGCTTCTGTCTCTCTCTCTCTCTCTGCCGACCTCTTGTACTCTCACCATTCTCTCTTTCTTTCTGCCTACACCTCGCACTCTCATTATCATTTTCTCTGCCACTTTCTATTTCTCTTTCTGCCAGCTACAATGTTGCCATAGCCCACTGCCTTCACACCAACACAGAAATGCGGTGCTCAGAAAGATGGGATCCATAAATTGAACTGGATTATCTTCAAACGCCAGACAAAATTGTGTGAATGAGTGAGTGACGAAAACTAAAACAGTGAAAATGGATATAGAAGGTAATACGCCTGAAGTACAGTATAACGTAAAGTGAAAGCTTTTGGTCATCGCAATTTTTTAATACTTTCAAAACCAATTTGGTGAAACAAAAAAAGAGAATAATAAAAGAAATGTACACACTTAATGCATTTGATGCGAATGACAGTACACGAAAACAAATTCAGAATTTTTTTTTCGTTCACTACAATCATAACAAACCGAGGAAGATGCCACTTAAAGGAGATGTACGTAAATATAGATCACAATATGCGTTTTAAATAAAAATAAACTTTCTTGCCTTTCGTTCTTGAAAAAAAATTATTTTCGAATAATTATAACATTTTGATTTCTTTCATTTCATTTTCATAGTCAAAATAGTACAAGACAATTTAGTAGCGAAAGTAGCACAGTAGTAATCGAATTGAATAAGGATCAATGCGTATTAGGACTGTATACACTCTACAGCTTATATACTAGTTCAATAAAATATACATTTACACCAACATTTAAACGTAATGCAAAAAAGAAATAGCAACGCATAATAATATTTGTTTTTTAGAAGAAAAGATATACGAAACAAAACCGAAAAGTCTATAAACATACATCTATACACTCTCGCTCAGAATTCGTTGCCATGGCTTAATTTTATTTTCACGTCGCCTCAAAGTACCTGTTCAATTTGTTGGAGAAGTCCTGTAAACAAACCGTGGAGTTGTGTAGAGAGCAGACCTTTTTTTTCCTAAATACGTTTCTACGGCGATGTTTATGACAAAAACAGTCATCTTAATTACATCTGCAACTTTAAACGAAACTTTTTCAATTAGACGGAGTATTAAGAAAGTGGAGAGGAAAAACACACAGAAAAAGTAAATACTGGCTTCCGTGAAAAATACCACTTATCTTTTGGAGATCTTTTTATGAAAATGGAAAAAAGCTCCGGAATTGAACGTAGACTGAAAGTTTTCACAGAATAGTAAATAAAATTCACTTTCGACAAGAAACAACTTTGAGTTCTACTAAGAACAGAAAACGACTGATTTGCATCGGTGTTAGAAAAATACGTTTTCTAATTGAGTTTACTAAACCGTATTTATCATGATTTGGAATTTATTAACCGATCATTTTAATCCACTACCAACATATGAGTCAAAAGTTTGTGCAAGCGCGAAATTTATTGGAACATCTTATGGTAACAAATTCTAACTCAATTAGTATAGACTGATAAACTGTTTACAGAAAAAATATTGATACCTATATGCGAAAAGGCTAAATACTCTTTTGGACTTACCCGAGTCAAATTTCCAGATATTTTACCTATGGGTCAAAAAACAGATTTTTAGATATTTTGAGTAACCATTAAAACAATAGCAACATTAAATGTATGTTAATTTTCAAAACTGAGTGAGCGTGTATGTTGAGCACAAAGAAAAGCATTGTTCATTTGATCTAATAATGATTGGAGACGCTTGTTTTTCAAGATTCTAAAAGAGAAACTCAAAAAAAGAATCCTACGTGAGCACAGTGTGATTGTTTTCGCCATCCTGCCAGATCATAACAATAAAATTTTGAAGCAGGAACAAGTATAGAGCTGTAAATCAATGCTGCTAGTTCTATTAATTATACAACTGTTTCATATCACTGTTTCCACTCAGGTCTATTTGCTTCTGTCACACATCGATCAATTGACAAACATAAAAGACACATCAAACGATAGGAAGTGTTTCTCAATGGTTCACGTTTTCGAAGTGTATACAGAACGGTGTGATATTTAAATATGTTAACATCTCATTTAGGTCACGTAATGCTTGCAAGAGAGAATCCACAGGAACGTATGCAGTGCAGATTACAACGTGGCCATCTATCAAAGCGCCAACACGCGATTTAAATTTCGTCCCGACACTTCCCGCATCGAATCACGTCATGTTCCTGGTATCATGTGACTTGAAATGTATGGAAAAACGTCCATGAAACAAATGTAGTTTGTTTTACTGATATTGGTAATAATAAATATGTTAAATGTTTAAATACATTGAATTTGAAGAGGGTAAATTTATGTCATGTTTACTTATGTCAGAAAAAAGAGATATTATATACAGAACAATACTGTAAATATGATCAAAGGAATATGCAATTAAATTTTATTTCCTTAATGTTAAAACAGTACGCATTGTTTTTCGTAGGTAAATGTAAGAGAAACCGACGTGCATGGCCGAGGTGGCTAAGAGCATGAACCGACTCAGCGCTTCCGTCCGAATGTTAGCGGGTTCGAGTCCCGCCTTGGGCATGGTTCTTTATCCCTTGTCTCTCGCGTATATGTCGTCACGGAGGGCCTCGCGTTCTGCTGAGCCGAAATCAGAGGAGTCTGCAAGTGTCTCGTGTCTAGTGTATGGTCGCAAATGCATATCAACAGGACTTTTCCACTTTTTCGTTATCAGGGACCTGTAATGAGTTTTTCTGCCGTAAATTTGTAGTTTTTCGCACAGCATTACATAATTTTCTCTGAACTCCGTAGCCAGAAAGTAAAATTTGTTTGTTTTTTTAAACGGTTATTTTTCCTCCGAAAGGGATATTGGCCACCAAGAAAAGATAATTTCTGCTTCTGATGTAGGCTTTCACGGGCAATTTTGAAATGATGAACGTATAATTGTTGTAGATGGCATGGTACTTTAGTACTACACCGCAATAAAACGAAGAGTGAGGAACACAGATAAGGGGGGGGGGGGACACGACCAAAATAAAGCTATCTAACCTTGTGAGATCAGTACACAGGGCAGTTATCTGATCTTTGCAATTGTGAAGAGATATAATTTTGTTAAACCATCTTTAAAACGAATATAAAGGATTCAAACATTTTTCAATTTTTTATGGGAAAAATATGTCTAACTTCTCGTACAGTCCAATTACTGTCTTATTGTTATGTAATATATTTATGAACTGGGTTGCACGATTTTTATGTCACGAGTTCCAATCGTATCTTGAACATTTTCTGAATAATGTATTTTCGTCGATCTTCCACGCAACAAAATGCTGTCAATGCCACAGTAAGTATCTAACACCATCAAAATCATTCTCACATGACAAACTCCTTTGTCCATCCACACATCGATCCATCCACGAGTGCAAGAATTGAAATACACAACCGGCCGAAAGGGAACCGAAATTAAACGGCCCGCGGCAAGCTCGCGTTATCAGCGGCCGATGGGCTTGGAGGGGCATCCACCGATGCCCATCTACAGCGCAAAACCCGCCAGCCGCGAGTGCGATAAGCCACGCCGGGCCCCCGCCCCCAGACCCGTTCCTGGCCTCTGACCCGTTCCTGCCCGAACGGGTCGTTTCGTCGATTGCGATGGAATGTTCGTTTGATTCACTACGACGGTTCGCTCGCTCCGTTCGATTCATTGCTTCGCCCAACGGCTTAGCGAGGCGCGAAAATAAATAGTTTTGCATCGCGATAGTGAGTCAATATGTGTAAATCATGACGATGTGTGGATATATGTGATCGCTCACGGAGCAGAGAGGAGGGAGGCGGGCGAGGGGAAGGATAATATTTCATGTTGGATATGGATCTAATTACAAAATCTATTTCGACACTATTTTCGCTATTTAATATCTCGCATAGATCGGTTTTTATTTTGTCAATTCGTTAGGCACCAGGTGACAACGATGTCTTTACATCAGTAAATCAAGTGGTGTCGAAATATATGATTATAAAATTTCGGTTCAAGATTTGTAGAACGAATTGTAACAGATAAAGATGATTTGTTATTGAACTGGACAGTAAGGAAGATTGATTCTAGCGAACTAATTTATTCAGTGAGTTCATCCATTCCAGCTGTCATTAAAAATGCAGTAATAAATTTCAATATTGATTTATCTTTGCTTTACAGATACAGCATATCATCATCATTGCGAGTGCGACATCATTTGAGTGTGTCTCATAACAGTTAAAAGATGCCCGTGTTGTTCATAAAGTTAAGTATCCACAAATCCTCAGCTTAGACCTCAAAAAGTAGAAATGTGCACAGCACCTGCTCTGACCCAGAAAAAGACCAGTTATATAATGAACAGAGCTAATAGAGCCTGAGAAACGAAAAATCTTTGGCCCATACGGAATTCGAGGCCTGGCCTTCTAACTTACAGTTAGTCGCTAGCCATCGCTCCACTTCCAATATCAAACATCATACTGATTTCAGTACCCAGCTTCCCCGATCCAAAGTTTGCAAACCACGATGCTCTTGGGGGGGGGGGGTCGCCTTCTGAGTAGCAAACTGAATAAATGTCGATCCTTGCCTCCATAAAGGGATCCGTTCTTCTGGTCGTTTATTTAGGTGATTTACACACAAGTCAATTGCACACAGGTGCCAAAGCAGCAAAAAATCGAGCCATAGACAGAGAGCGATCCTTCCAGCCCCTAGTCATCCTACTGTTTATTTATATGTGCCATGCACTTTCGGTAGACGTTTTAAGGCTCATACTACCACTTTCGTAGCCAGAATTCTCAACATGGCTATCGTGTCGCCAGTAAAAGGATTATGATGAGAACTAATAAGGATGACGATGATAACGATGATAGAGGTAGTGAACAAATGGAGAATATTGAATGAGATGGTGAAATGGAAATGGGAGAATGCGAATGCAGCGTTGACCCGCTTTGTCAACCACGAATTCCTCTTCGACCGGACAGACGTCGAACTCCGTTCCGAAGGGTAGAAATCGAGCAGTCTCATCGCGTCACCTTCAGTTCCTCCTTAGAACAGGTATAAAGAACAGTTCTGCTACCTCCATATCGTCAATGCACAAAAAAAGAGATGTATCTAAACAAACTGTAAGTTTCTTTAAGTTTTAATTCGAGCGGAGCCATTTAATTAAAAAAAAAATAATTCTATAACTCAGCTGTTCTTTAAATATATATCTTAACGAAAATTTAGTAAATCCTAGTACATATTTTCTAAATATTGTATTCGTTTATTTAACTTAAAAAATATATGTTATTTTAGATGTGTCACTTTTCTTGTAACTGCCGATACAGCGTGTACGCAGAGAAAGAATCCGGCCCTTCTGGGAGCGCAGCCCTCAGGCCAGGACCCATACT
This sequence comes from Gryllus bimaculatus, assembly GCA_017312745.1. NCBI lineage: Eukaryota > Metazoa > Arthropoda > Insecta > Orthoptera > Gryllidae > Gryllus > Gryllus bimaculatus. Next base: position 2,095,507 of record BOPP01000127.1, on the reverse strand, counting down.
GAGCTGTGGGAGGAAGACATTTGTTTACAGCCTTTCTGCGGTTGTCGCCGCTTTCGCAACCAGCACAAGTCCGCTATTAGTCCACAGTCAGGTGGTTTCCTCTGAAGCGATCACGGGTCTGTCGCCGGCGGCGAACACCAGTTTCCCCCCGTTTAGCAAAAGAACGGGGGAGCGCGCGGGTTGGAATTCGAGAGCGACCGTATCGATTGCGCGCCGTGATTCGAGAGCGGCCACGTCGATTCTCCGGTGTTCCCCAGGGTCGCTCGCGCGGGCGGGCGGGCGGGCGGGCGGCGAGAGAGCACGAGGACGCCCCGAGGCTGAGGGCGGCGAGGATACGGGAGAGGGCGGTTACGGGCCGGAACGTGAGCTGGGTAGAGAGGAAATGGCGGCGGTGAAAGCGAGGTTGAATGTCGAAGAGCGCTCGGGAGAAGAATGGACTGGATATTGGGAGTCCGTAACTCAGGCCTTACCAAGGGATGGTCCGCATATGCGAAAGATGAATACAGGGAAGGGTGCTGCGGCTATGGTCATCTTAAAGCACAAAATGCTGACCGCTGAAGGCGAGACTGCTTTTATATTTTCAGACCATTGCATTTCTTCATGGTATGAGTTTGAAGTACATTTTCTTATTACCACTTATGATATTATAGCACTCGAAATGATATGTAGATCCTGACAGAACTTTTATACGGCAGGCCTGCCGAACTTTCCCATATCACTTTTCTTTCTGCTAATTTTTTCTAACGTTTTTTTTAATAGTAGACTTAATTTCAATGAAACACTTGTCTGAATATTAGTCATAGTCCAACCAATCTTCCAGAACACGTCAGTGACAAGTTCTGAATGTTCTAAATGTTCATAGGAAAGCGATAAATATTAGGAAGAAAGATACTAAAGAGAAGAAATGAAGGTATAATTTTTTTAACGCAAATATGTTTTACTCCCGAGAAATTCTACATTCTTCAGGGCTCAGAAAACAGTTGAATTCCCACGACATGGAAAAAACGTAGTAGACAAGATTTCTTAAAGACATATTCAACAACAATAATGACAAAAACCGGAGAAAGGGTAAGATGGCGTTTGGTCGTATAAACATGGATTCATCATGTTTGTTCATATTATTTAAAAAACATATTGCATATAATTTCTCCAGGTTACTTGTCTGTATAAACTGAAAATGAAATAATCCGTGAAATATAACTGGGTAATTTTTTGTAAAAAAGATTACTCCAATACTCTTCTATACATTGTGCATTATTACTTCTTCCCCTGTTCCGTCATTCCGGAATTCCAGAAGATTCTGAGCGAAACCATCGAAAGGCCCCGGAGCTGCGCCGAGTGGGATCGTGGGCGGGCGGGGGGGGGGCGGCATGCGAGCTCTGATAGCAGAGGAAGTGTATCCGAGGGGCGGCGGCCGGGGCGCAGGCGTCGGGGAAGGGTTGCGGTAGGCCTGGGCGTAATTACTGTTGGAATAAAAGAAAACGGCCACCAAAGAGGCGAGGCGGCGGAGGAGAGGTGAGGTGTTGGAGGCGAGCGGATCGGGGGGCGGCCGACGGTGGCGGCGCGGAGGACGAGGAGGTGGAGGAGGTGGAGGAGGAGGCGGAGGAGGAGGTGGTGTCTGGAGCGAGCGAGTGGGGGGGGAAGAGCGGAGACGGGAGGGGGGGGGGAAGACGGGGGGTGACGACAATCCGTAGGAAGGGAAAGCGGAGTGGTACACGTATGGGGAGGTGAGATGCGGCTGAAGAAGTTGCGAGGGAAAAGAGCCTATTATATCAGCGA
>BOPP01000127.1:2062167-2093010 GCA_017312745.1 Gryllus bimaculatus | reverse complement strand
GAGGGGTGCAGCGCAGCGAAAGGGGCTCTAAAGGGGCGGGCCGCCCTGCGCAACCCTTGTTGAGAACTGAAGCCTCGGGCGGCCTTCATACGCAACTGGTCGTAAGCACAGATTGCCACGCAGACTACTTCCAAGTAATTTCTAGGTATTCTTTCGGAATTTCGAGCCTCGTTCGGTTTATGGAACGATACAATGGCCGAATGCACTTTCCGAGCTGACAATGGAAGTGGCCTCCTTTTTCTTTGCGAGTGAACAAGGTGTAATGAAAGATGGATCGTACAGAGATCCCTTAATTAAATAACTGGCTTCTTTATTTCGGCGTGGTTGTTGTTTTCAAACTACTAACTTGCCAATTAACTGAGCGATGAATTTAGTACTATAAACAATAGCTGTCAGATACTTGCATTTGTGAACTGTCTGATCCTTTCAGTGTGAGGCAGCTGCAAACAGGCGGATTAAACGACGGAAGAAGAACTGCCTACAAAGAAAATTGAGACAATAAGCTTTTCAAAATTTAGTTCTCCTCACGAAACCTTATAAGATAATGACATTGGCATCATTTCTTTTCCTGAAGATCGGTCTTAAAATAAACGTAATGAAAACCGCCCGTTCGCAAACATTCTTTTTTTTAGATGATGAGATTAAATTTATGTTATCGAAAATATAATGCGCGTCGTGTTCTCGGAAAAATGAGACCAGCAACCAGAGACAATAGCATTTTCAAAAGATAAATTCTGGTCATCTTTCTGAATAAAATGGATTTATTTCGTTGATGAACATGTTTTTTAATCTCATACGAAATCAGTGAAAGGAGAATCAACCGCTGAGCAATTTTCTCGTGCTAATTTAGAAATACGATGTTTCTTTTGACATGACGTTGGATGAAATGTCTACCGTAGCAAAATGCCGAGACACAAAACAAACAACGAGAAAAAGGATTTCGAACGCTCGGGTCATTAAATTAAATATGAATTCGAGAAACGATACGTCCGATAAGACAAATGGAGAAACTACGAAGGCGTTCGAGATTGAAAATTCCGTCACAGTTTGCACAAGAATTTTAATGAAATCCAATACTGCAGTGTAATATTTAACCGATCTCCCCAGTCGATATCAAGTAAAACAGTCAAACTCATCCATTGACCCTGTCACGGGCTTGTGCGGACCTCGACAGGCCCTACCGTTTTAACCGAGCCCTTTCGCCTCATATGCATGTGTTCAAGTATTTATGCCCAGTGACCATTCATTGAAAACAACGCCACAATCGCACCTCGCACACGGGTATTGAAGTATTTATGTCTCGGGGACATTCATTGAAAAACAGCGCCGCTGCATGAAAGATTAATGGACCCAAGTGGCAGAAAGTGATGGCGACGGGGGTGAGGTACCTTCGGTCAAATTATACGCAGCGCATGTGTAAATGAAGCCTGCGGTTAGGCACTTGGGGGATGCTCAGAGTGGTGTAATGCTCCATTTGCAATCATAAAAATCGTTGAGCCGCCGTAAATATGTGCGTAACGTTAAAAAATAAAACCAATGTCGTACTGTTACACGAAAAGAAAACTAATTACGTTACACAATCCTAGTTTCACGAAACCAATTTTTTCGTCACTCAAATGACATTAACAAAATACACCTCTAGCAAATATAGCAATGCACTGATTTGCGTTTCAACCTGAGAATGAGAGGAATTACACTGGTCTTTCACTTGGAAGTATTGAAGTCAGTTTGAGACACCATCGCCTTTAATGTGATTTTTTTCATTAATACATACATACGTCATGTCATTTGGACCTCACATCCTTTTAATTATCCTGATTCACAATTTACACTTTCGATTTGCAGCAGCAATACATATGACAATATATGACACACATGACAATATAACAATTTATTCATCGATATCGTTCAATAATATATTTTCTATTATTGAATTAACAATCATTTCAATCACAACATGCCATGAAACAGGTAAAATTGCACGTTTATATGAGAAAGTTTCCAGTCATTTTAAATATATAAACAGCTTAACTTCGAAACCTGAAACAGATTTTATCTCAATCTGTGAATTACTCTGGGCAAATTTCCCTGGGCCCTAGTGCTTGCATAGATGGAGTGGTAACTTTTATCTTATCATCGAGATTCCGCTTCCATAAGTACATACATTCATTGTTCTGTTTGTGCCTTGCAAACAATGGGCTTAAATATATCCCTAGAGAGAACGTATGCAGACATCTGGCGATCGGCACTGAAGTCGGAATTCTCTCCTCAAATAACTCATATAGACGCCTTTAACGTGTAGCGTTGGAATTCTGGTATTGTGATAACTAAGGCACGGGCGATATGTGATCCGATTCCGGCTACTCACACAGCCGGAGGAAAATGCAACGTAATTTAGAAGTTTTCAGAAAATACATATTGATACTCAACTGCTCCAGCTACTATGTGACAAGAATATTCCGTGTGGTATTCATGGACAGTAAAAGAAATCTATTACTGGGCAGCAAGTATTGTCATTGAAATATTAAAAACGTCATACCTAAAATGTTTTCCTAGAACAAGAAACTATAATAGATTCTATTGTAAGTTATTAAGCTTTCAATGTATATATGTATTTCAAAAGCACGCTCTTTACGAAAGCAGTACTAATGAAATGCATTTCTTCTTATAAACTATATTAATATCAAATTCCCATGTGAATGAATTTTCCGAAGTCAATTATATTGCAACTCTTCTAGGAGCTGCTACTCTGGTTTGCCATGCATTTAATGTTACCTGTCTAGAGCCCTACTACCCCTATTGGAGACCTACTTTTCTACTGGTACTTGAACTCAAAGCTTACGTACCCTGCATCGATCCATTATTTGAACATCAGTCACAAGACACCAACACAGGACTGATATATTCTTATCACTGGCAAAAATTCAAGTTCCGGAAGGTCAGTTTTACTTCATTTTTTTATAGTGGCCGATGGCAATAGGCAGGCGCGGATCCACGGGGAGAGAAATTGAGGGAAATTTCCTAGTAAATTTGTTCAGTAACTAATTATTTTAACTTATCACGAAACGTTCAAGCAAAAATATTTTCGATAATAATTAAAACGAATAAAAACTTATTGCAGTATAAGCGGACGGGTGGGTGGGCGGACGGGCGGGCGGACGGGACGAACGGGGGGCGGGCTAACGCCCGCGGCGGGCGCGGGTGGAGGGGAGTCTGGGGCGCCGTCCGCCAGGCGGCGTGGGCGTCGCAGGCACGAGCGGCGCGCGGCTGATAACGTTATCTGCGAGTTACGAGCAAGATAGCGCGAGGTTGCAACAGGTTACAGCGCGGCGGCGGCGGAGGTGACGCAGGAGGCCGAGCCGGGACGTCGGAGCGGTGGCGGCAGTGATGCTACGGATGGATACGGAGCCTGAGCAGATGGCGGCGGCAGCTGTGGAATATGCGGAAGTAGGCGAAGAGAAAGAGGAAGACGAGGAAGTGGAGAAGCAGAGAGAGAGAGAGAGAGAGAGAGAGAGAGAGAGAGAGAACGGAGGTAAGAGAAGGACAAAAAGGAAGAGAAGAAAGAAAAAGAAAAACATAAGGACGAAAAAGAATGGAGGAAGAGAAGACAGGACAAGCGAAGGAGGATGAAGAAAAGAAGGACGAAGAGAAGAAAAAATATTACCGACGGCAGTTTCGTCCCGATACATCACAAGTTTCCCAATCGCCAAATCACTTCACTTCAACCAATCAAGTAACATCACTTTTAGACTCTTAAGGTATCATTTCACGCCGCGATTTCGAAGCATAAGAACCCGCGATCTCCAGGCATTTACAGCCGCGTGCAACTTCCTCGAGAGAGTTGGCCGTCCGCCCCAGCTCCGCGGCGTCCCGGCGCTGTTCGCGGCGCATCAACAGCAGAAGCAGCGCGCGCAACTTCCACCGCAACAGCGCATCGCTCCCGGCCGCCGACAGCTTCTCTCCGCTTCCGCTGGCGGCGCACCTGGCGGGGGGGGGGGGCGCGGAGGGGGAACTTGCGGCGGCAGACAGCCTCCCCCTCGCCCCGCCCCGCCCCGACACAGTTCCCCGCGAGGGAATTAGGACCTGGGTTCTAGTCCCGGCAGCACCAAACACGGGGCCGCCTCGACACCGTTGCCCGCAGGGGAATTAGGACCTGCGCTCCAGGCAGCATCGGAAACGCCCGCCAGCTGCCGCAGATGCGTCGTTAGAGCCCAAGTGAGCTCGAGTCGTTAGCGCACAGATGTGAGATGTCGGGGGCGGGGGGCGGGGTTACGGGAAATTGAGTAGGGATTTCTCCCGCCCCCGGAGTGATTATTATATCTTTTCACTCGACCAACCTCACAGCAAGTAACTTCTACTTGCTCTACGCACGTTCTTACGCGCGATCTCCCGTTAAAGCACATGCGGGCCAGTCCCGAAGGGCACTGGGGCTGCTCAATGCCCCGTATTCACCTCCGAGGCCTCAATAACCCACCGTACAATGGGTGAAGCGTGATCGATTCACAACAGAAAATCGAAAACCGCGGTGCACTCTCGGGACCGTCGCCACCCACTCGGCGACCCCAAGCAACCGGAGGAAGCTTCGCAGCAAATACCTATTTAAATGAAGAGGTGGGGGGGTCCGCGGCGCAGTCAATGGAATATTGGCTGCCTTCACCTCCCTTCGATTCTCCGTTCCTCCTTTCTCTTCTCCAAGCCTCTCTCGGCCTCGCCTTGTTCCACCTTCCCGCTGGCCCTCTGGGTGAGGCGGTGCCGCGTCGCGCCCCTGGCCGCGTTCACTCCACCCGGGCCACGCGGGCGTGGTGTCCCGATGTCCAGGCTGCCCCCGCACCCCTGTGTGTACCCCGAACATCACCCCCGCTGCAGTATGGATGGACTGACCCAGTGGTATATAAAGACCGCGGGCCTCCACAGAGATTATCGCTTGTTTCCCGCTATTCGTGAGCGCGATGGTGATTCCCGGCCACCATACACTACGCTTGCCTTCGGGTAGAAGCGGGATTCGACGCAAGGCCATCTGTCTGCCACTCCTCCTCCACCTTCCTCACGGCAATGAGTGCTGCACTGCGTAGCCTCTGTTATGATGTAACCATGTTCTTGCAACAAAGGCTGATAATAATCTTTTAATAATAAACTCGTAGTTTATCTTTCTCCCGTTACAAATTCCATCCCATCGTGACAATACGATACACTCTCGCGATGCCCTTCTCGCCTCTTCGAGTTGCGATGGCTCGCCCCGCCTCCTCACATCGCTTCCCCATGCGTTCCACTACCGGGCTCCACACACCTCGAGGTGCGGTCTCCAGCAAATACCTGCTATTCAAATGAAGAGGTACGCTCCTGCGACGGAACCAATGCAATATTGGCTCGCGTCACCAAACGTTGCTTTTCCCTGCCTCCGATCTATTTTCCTCGCTTCAGTCCTCGTCGCCTCTGCTTCACCTCGCTGCACCCAGCCCTGTCCCGCCCCTCCCCTCCACGCCTTCGTCATTGCCCCTATTCACCTCTTTTTATAATAACGCTTCATTCCTATTATTTTTTCTTTCTTCCTGATGCATCGTCTCGCATATTCTTTCAACGCTTCACCGCGCTTTGCATTGCCCCCCCCCCTCACGCCCCCAGGGGAGTGAACGTCGATCCACCGCGCTTCAGCCTTCCGCCCACGACACGTCGCAGCGGCGGCGGCGGTTTTGGTGAGCGAGGGTGGTTGCACTAGCGTTAGCGGAGGGAATTGTAACAGTGTTCAAACGAAAAAGAAAATCCACATTCCTCACAAAACTAAACTTTGAAAACATTTTTGTAAGGGTCACGCGCTTATGAAGCTCCTACGGAATATATTTTTTAAGATAGTCACGAGTAAAAGCTGCTCTTTTAAAGCGTGCAGAGCTTACTAAACGTGCTTTAGTAGTAGTGCCAAACGTAGAGAAGATTCTGAAGTGTTCTAATAAAACTTTGAATGCAACACAGAAAACAAAATCCGCATCAGCTACTACAGATCTTAATGTGTCGCAAGTAATTTGTATGCATAAATTGAAATAAAATGAAAGTCAGGAAGGCTGTCTAAAAAAGAGTGTCAGACACACGTGGTAAGAGTGATAGAATGTCGCTCGTAAGACTGCTCGTAATTTTGCTCGTTTGGCTTGTTGCAGGAGCAACATTTACTACTTGCAAAATAAACCCCACTTTTACCACTCGTGTCCTAAATATCTATAATGTGTTTCCAGCATTCTGGTGTATGTCCGTCTGGAATGGCAATTCCGAAAATTGCGCGTTCCGTTCTCCTTCACGTCGGCGCCGCCTGCTTCCGGGACGCCCGCGCCCCGCCACCGCCTCCACACCACTCCCGCGCCCTCCCACGCGAAATTTACTCATTAACTAAGAAAACCCTTGACCTGTTTCCCGCATACTGAATTCTCAGTTATTTATTCTTCGGTGAAGCCCAAGCCCATCTATTGAGATGTTTAATGTTACTTTACGCGTTGACAGTAGATGCCCACACCGGTTAATTTATTATTGCCATTTCTTGGCTGTCGACCGTGTTTCTTTTTAATGTTTATTTGAAAGTCGCTTCCAAATTTAACAGCGATATCCGCAGACGCGCGCGACAGAATCCTCGCAGCCAGGAGATGCGGCTGCAGTTGGGAGACCCACGACCACCCGCCACAGCTCCACGAAGCCGCCAACTCGCCAGTCAAAGGAACGGGACTTATACGAGTACTCCTAAAGGTGGAGTTCACTCGATTTTGTTCCCTTTCATTTTTGCAAGAATTAAATTAACATGTACGCCCCTCCTGTTTTAAAAATGACGATAAGTAAATTACGAAAATTATGAAAATCAAAGGTTTCGGTTTGCGATGGTTTTTCGTCTCGCTAAGGTCGTCCCACTACAGCTTTAATTCAATGGTGCACAGTACAGTCACCAATCCACTAAATCTCAAGAGGCGTGTGAGGTACGATTGGGACTAAATCTCCAAGCAATTTTTTTTAAAAAATTAATAATAATTAATTTTTAATAAAATAAAAAATTAATCATTATTAATTTTAATAAAAAATTAATAATAAATCGCATCTTGATAAAACGTGAACAAGATAATGAAGCTTACTATATGATTTCAAAGAGTAGCAGGGAATATAATTCCCTTATGGTCGCCAATATTGGTGACGCGACTATCTGAATTTTAGAAGTAAAAAAAGGAAGCACACCTAGGACTGAGAATGTTTGATCTCTATTTTGCATACTCCATATCGTGTGAATCTAAATGAACGATGAGATATGATTACTTACCAAGTAAATTATGACATCAACGATTGATTAATTGGCATATAAAGACTCCTTATTACAATATTATTAGGTACTATTTACTTACGTTCAACCCAAAAAAATATATTCCTTGCATTCCTATACAAGAAATAATATGTTATAGTAAATAACATGTTTTCAAGAAATGATACAGTCAATAAGCTTTTATATATATATATATATATATATATATATATAGTATATTCGACATGTTAAAAGAGATTAGGTGCGATACGAATATTATTCAAAAATTGCAAAAAGGTGGAAAGATTGAACAATGTCTTTTATCTTCTGCAGAAACACCTCTTAAATCTGCACAGTTTAAATACATGCCGATCGCGCCCGAGCGTTTCTGAATCCGTTCCATGCCGTGGGGCTGATTCAAAATCAGCAGGCTACACTGGAGGTCCGAAGGAGAATCAACTATGTCAATGAATTATTTTTAAAGCAAATAAATGCATTGTTATATGCAATTGTCTACATTTCAAACGACTATACAAACTTAAAATTCTTGATACAAATTTTCGTATACTTGTTTCGTATAACCATACATTATTTTTCTTTTTCGGTTCTCTGCCAACAATATCCTGTATGAAATGCACAAAAAAAAACACACGTCAAAACGTAATTTACGCAACAGAACTTCGTATCTAACCAAACCTATTAAAATGCAGGTATAAATCAAGCACCTAGAACATGCGTCCAGATACGATGCTTAAACATAGGAAACGAGGCAGTAACATGCAGTGCACTTGCTGCAAAGCCACGAAAACCCAGAATGTTCTCCAACCAGCGCATTTCGACGGTTCATTTCTGCGAGCTGCTCCATTTGTCGGGCGAGCTGTCATTTGTTTTTGAGTGCGTAGTTGCGTAAAATGGACACGGGAATGACATTAGCTGATGGAGATACGGTATTTTTGCGGTCGCAACAAGATTAAAAAATGACACTGAAACTGGTAATAAAAGCACTCGGTACATTTCACACACGCTCCACATCGATAATAAGTTTACAATGCATCGCTGAATATCACATATGTAAGAGAAAATGTAATAACGGATGTTAAATTCGTAAACGGAAAATTTCGAAATGATTTTTCCCGATTTTTAGGAGGCGTTCTCGTGAAATGACCTCAAATACATTCCAATCAGGAAGAATTAAAACTCAGTATTCTTAATTGACAGCACGGATTACAATTCTTTCGACTCGAGTCCGGATGCATAATTCTCATTTCACAAGCTCGTGTTACGGCTGAGAAGTTCCGGGAAAATGTTTTGTCCTAAAAGCAGTTACAGGAAAATTGGAGGTTGAAAGAAAAACAAGGATGGGCACGAGCGCTGTTACACGACATCAAGTAACTAATTGACACTTGCACAACGGAGACCTGACCTCCGACTGCTGTAATTTACGAAATAAGGGCTAGTAAAGCGACTATTTACTACGTGTACAAGGAAAATAATTCTTCAATGAGTAATGTTTCACCTAACTAATTTCACTACGTGTACTATCATCACCAATTGCTAATCTTAGTGAAATGAAAGTAAAAGATAATTAAAATCCCGCTGCTTTAATCTTACTACAATTATTCTTATCAAATATTCAAAATACTTGCATTCCTGACGACACGCAAGTTTTCGAGCCACATCATGTAATTATCTCTCTTACGAAACGACTCATCGAAACCTTTAAATCATTGCTTCTATAACTGGTGCTGTTGGAATCATTTTAATTGCATACATGAAAAATGAGTTAATTCAGAAATAGCCTGAGACTAATAATAACATACATTAATCATATTTGACAGAGCCCTGACCATATTTGTTTTAGCTTGATAATTACATTGAATTCCTAAATAGCAGTTCAATCAGTAAGGTCATGAGACTGCAAATTACGTTATCCGGAAACAGTGAACTACTGAAAAAATATATTGTGCAGACGAAACTAAGCAAACATCACACAGATTTTGTAGCAGCAGTACACAAAGCTCCCGTTTTTCCGTTAGTTTCCAAATATATCTTTAAATATTCTGACGAGCTACATATCTTGAATAAAAATAACTGCCAAAAAGTTTGAGTTAACCTCACTTAACTTTCTGAATTTGTAAGCATGAACCTCTCTATGCCGGGCAGCTAGACAATTCACAAAGAATTCCCCATCATATTCCAGATACCCAGGCTTCCCCGCATACGGATTTATTCACTCACAAGTACATTACCGAACCGCGAAGTCGTAAAACCACTTGCCCGGCCACCAGCGACTGCTTCGTGTACCTAAAACAAAGAGAAAAACAGCGCGTGAAACAGCCGTCAAAAGAACTGCAAACACTGAATGAGCACAGAGTTTTTCTTTCCCTCCCAACCCCCACGGGAGCCATACAACACCACCGCACAACACGAGGCCGGCACGGCGCCTCATAAAAATACAAATTCGGCCGAGCAACATCCTAGTAATGTGCCGCCAGGGAAGGTGTCCTCTGAAGCCGGTCTAGAACCCTTCCAAATTATAATTAAAGTAACGAAACAAAATGAAATAAAACGACATAAAATTGAACAAAACATGGTAGTTTATCTCTACTTATTGACGTAATTATCGTTTGTTTAAAAATCCATAGATATAGATTACCCAAAATTGTTTACGACCAGAGCATGTATCGTTAGGTACGTACCTTGGCTATGACCTTACATAATTCATTGTTGGTGCTTTGTGATTGCATATAATATTATTATAATACTAAAATAAACATATGTTAGATTATGAACATAAATTATTAATATAATAATTTACTTTTATACTATGGTAAAAAAATGCTTACCTAAAAGGCGAAAAGTTTCTAGTTTGAAATTTTTAAAAAAATATATTAATTTTTAAACTAATAACTGCAAATCTAAATTGGAGCTCATTTTAAATTACAATGATTTTATGAACTTAAATTTAATTTACTTTATCACGAGTGGTCTGTATTATATTCCCAGAGGCGAAACCATTGATTCGCAAATGAAAATATCGCATCAAGCATGCTTTCCAACAATTATTCGTAATTCAATGAAACAGGAGAATATGAACACAAAAGACTAAATGTTCCCAAAAATTTAATAGTTATTTATGCTCCAAGGGTGTTTTTAGAGTTCTAATGACCGGGCGGCAACACAACGCCCGAGAGCTTTTGGCCTGAGATCATTAGAACCAGCTAACACTCGTGGTATATATATATATATATATATATATATATATATATATATAATTTTATTTTTTACCTAATTTTATTTATTCCGATTTACTTATTTATTAATTAACTAAATGCTAACTCTGACTCGGGTTTGTCTTTTCAGATGTCTCTCCCATAATTCCCTCCGTACGGAAACTTGCAGCATCATTCAACCGTTTTCATATTTCCCTCGTAACCATGGACCTCTCGATCCAGGTAAGTTATGAACCGTATATCGAACTCCGTATCGAATGCAACAACAATATATAACGAATCAGTAAAAAATAAAATATATTTAATAGGTGAAAATAAATTTCAATGCAAATCTTGCAAGTTACGCTTAACAGATTTCATTCGTGAGGCGATATTCACAAAAAAACAAAAACTTTTTTGTTCTAAAGCCAGAAAAGAAACACACAAAACCACATTGCAGTTGCAGCAGTATGGTAAGAGAAGATCGACTCTATTGCTTATCTCTCCTTTTCGAGACAGAGCTGTCTTGACTTACTTCTCCAGTCCATCAATTAAAACCGCCTGCTTTCGAACAAAAGAGATATCCCACTGAAACATTTTGTCACCTTTATATTTGGCCACCTAGTCCCCTCCTGACCATAAGTATTCTGGAAAAAGAAAAGGTATGAACAAATTGCATCGACGTAAGGGAGTTCGTAAAGGTGAATTGTTCGTAAAGGTGAATTGTTCGTAAAGGTGAATTGTTCGTGAAAGTGAATTGTTTGTGAAAGTGAATTGTTTGTGAAAGTGAATTGTTCGTGAAAGTGAATTGTTTCGTAAAATACCGCGAAAGGGTTATAAAGGACTGACAAAAACTTGCTATTTTGCAGACACAAACGTTCTTATGTCGAAATTATTTGTAATAATTTCCATGTCTACAATTATTATAAAATATATTAATTTATAAATGTACATGGAAGTAGAGATGTAAAGAATTTATCCGTATTCGAACCTGCAAAATAATATTTAATGGAATGAGAGTTTACGTGACGCTGGAAATGATCTCCAAATTTTGCATTTCCAAATGAGAGTTACATTTATGTGAGTTTAATAAAGTAAACTAGAGTTGCGCAGCCCATACAACAAATTCGTGTTATTTGCCAGAATTCTGTACTGAAACGAAGAGAATTTTAGAGTGCTTCATTATTGTCACATCGCTCAACTGTAATTAGAGAAATTTGAAAAAAATGAAGTTTACAATATAATATTGACGTTTTATTAATCAACTAGCACTTACTCGAATAATCTGTATTTTCTAAACAAACGATATGTAAACAGCAACATGTCTTTTTGCCTTGAATCAGACTTTTACGTTCGGTATCCATTCAATTCGAACCTAGCAATTTTTCCATCCCCTCAAATGATCGCAATCTTTCGCGGAAAACGTGCTTGTTATGCGTTCGACATTTGTAAAAACAAAAACAAAAACCTACTGCCCCCAAAAGCAAGCGCCCATGTTTGTACATAAACGTTTCTTTTCGCCCTTTCGCAAACACGACCGCGTTTCCGTGATGTTCGCCAAGTAGACTCATCCCATCACAAAGAGAGCTCGCGCGAATTTAATTAGAGGGCGCCATAAGGGATGTTCGCGCGGAGGCGGGGACGGTAGGCGAACGGGCTGCGCTACGGGTTGGGGATGGGGCACTCTTTCGGGGGAGGTATCGAAAGAAAACAGAATGATAATGAGAGAGAGAGAGAGAGAGAGGAAAAGAGAGAGAGGAAAAGAGGGAGAGAGAGAGAGAGGAAAAGAGGGAGAGAGAGAGAGAGGGAGGAAAAGAGGGAGAGAGAGAGGGAGGAAAAGAGGGAGAGAGAGAGGGAGGAAAAGAGGGAGAGAGAGAGAGGAAAAGAGGGAGAGAGAGGAAAAGAGGGAGATAGAGGAAAAGAGGGAGAGAGGAAAAGGTTTCTGCCGCGCTTGTTCATGAGATCTGGCGCCGACCTACACGGTCCTTTTTGCTTTTTGTGATTCCTCCTCACCAGGTATCTTCTTTAGCTGTGCCCCGACTCAGTCAGGGGAAGCTCTGGTCTCCCATCATGTGCGTGTGTGTGCGTGTGTGTATGTGTAAGGGATGACGCAAGGAAAAGGAATAGGATAATCTCGTGCAGTTCGTGGGCAAAGTTAATGAGAAATTGAATAAAGTGAAAAAAATGATTGAACAATATCGGTATTGTCTCATTATAAATAGTAGTAACAGAGAACAAAATGTTATACCAATACACAAATTAAAAAGAATAAGTTGAAAGTTTTAGCAAATAAATATACTGAACCGCAAACTGAAGTAAATGTTTTATATTAATATTCGGATAATAATAATAGTAATAATAACAATAATAATAATAATAATAATAATAATAATAATAATAATAATAATAATAATAATAATAATTTAAAAAGTAAACCTTTTGCGGATCCTTCGTTTCGGATGTGAAGTAAATTAGTAAATTATACAGTCTTGTTCAAAGAAACAGCTCCTTGAGCAAAATGAGAATCTTAGATAAAAATCTCATGCCAACAACACCAAAAAAATAAAACAATTACTTCCAATTTACTTGAAGAACATTTGGAATTGTTACATCACAGACGGATTCAGCAATTTACAAATTCGAGGAGTAAGAGTCGGAATCTACTTCTGCTGACAATTCGATACATGGACGTAACATTGAACATAAATGTGTACGAACAGTGTAACCTCAAGACACTTTACACTGACAGTTTACACCTTCTGAAACTTTACACTAACATTTTACACTTCCTAGCCCTTTCACTTCAATTTACGCTCCCTCTTGACACAGACTGACACTCCACCTTCACTTCAATTTACTGCGACACTTTTGCGACTGCCCCACTGGGCGTGGCAGGTCGGGGGCTCGAGCTGCCCTCCAGACAAAAGAGCGGCGTCAACGACGCGACGCTACGCGCACAGCACCGCCTCCCTTCGCCTCGCCTCGCGACGCTCTTTCACAGGGCAAAACTCTCGCGTAACACTCGCATTGTCCGCACGCAGCCGCACACGACCGCCCACCCACCGAAAAGGCGTTCCGCCTCTGCACCGCCCACGTGCCTCCCACGCCGCCCAGCCGCACACGTGCTGCCCCGCGCCGCCCCGCGCCGCCCGCGCCGCCGCCGCGCCGCCCGCGCCGGCCCACAGCGCCGGCCCCGGCGCCGCGCCCGGCGCCCGCCCGCGCCCGGTCCCCGCGCCGCCCGCGCGCCCCGCGCCGCCCCCGCCCGCTCCCGCCCGTCCCGCTCTGCGCCGCTTCGTGCGCCCCGTCCGTCCCGTTCTGTCCCGCTCCGTCCCCGTCCAGCCACCGCCCCGCCCTGTCACGCGCCAGTTCCGACCCATCCCGCCCCGCCGCCCCGTGCCGTTCAGTAACGAACCGCGCCACCCCGCGCAAAATCGCGACGCCCCCACGCAGCCAAAGGCGGAGTTCGCTAGAAGCAGTATCACCATCTGCAGCGACTAAGCGGAAGGACATATTGGTTGGAATTCTGACGGTAGCGGATTTTCGATACTGTTGTTGTGTAGCTGTATACCTCGATCGAATGTATGCTCGAAATGCTCCGATCGACAGTTTTTCGTGGTTCCTCTGTGCAATACCAGGGGACGACAAGAGCAGTAACTTAACAAACGGGCCACGAATCGTGTGCAATTATTCCTTCTTCACCCTGACTCCTCCCCTACCCTCAAACACTTACGTGCACTACAATACCACATGCGTCGGGAGACTAGATAGAAACTTAGAGCTTATTCCGGGATGGCGCCGCGCTGGCGGAGACATCTCGCGATCGATCGGCGCCGGAAGTCACATTCCTGCGAGAGAGGAACACCGCCATCTCTAGGCATAAAACACGCACGACACTAAAGGGACTAAAGACCGAAGAAGTTGGCGCTCACGGAAACCACAAGCAATCAATGAAACATCGCACGCCTTTCTGTGTCGCAGGTCCAGCCGGCCCCGCGCATCGCTCATGCTTATTGCTCTTGCTCTAACCTATACAGGGTGGATACTCATTTGCTGCAACAAATTGCCCCAGCTTTCCCCAGTTTTACAGTGCATTTGTTACTGATAAGATAGGTTATTTCACAATACTTAAAGAAAATGGTAAATCTACACTGATACTAATCGGTCAGCTCTCTGATTTGGACGTGACAAAGTACAAATTGATTTTGCAGGTTCAAAACCGATCGAAGCCGTGAATTTTTAGGGGCCAAAAAATCATTCGTACGCCTTCCTTCGGAGGGGAAGTAAAGCTTGCTGTCCCATGTTAGTAGATTTACTTGCATATAAAAGATCCTCAAGCCTAAATAACGCCTCTGAGCTAAATTCAAAATCGCCTGTTTCTCGCCCAAGAAATACTTCCTTCCTCTGCTAGTTGGTGAAATGAGGGTAACGAAAGTTGCGTGGTCAAACGGAAGAGCGGGCCTGATGGCCCCAGTCTCGCCATGTAAATTAAGGCATCAATTTAATCCAAATTTGAAATATTTTATCATAATAAAAACTGAACAAAAAATGTTTTTAAGGAATAATATACAGTTATATAACCCTCTTAAAAATTTCCCCAACTTCTAAGGATTCTTCCTCAAATTCCCTGATTGTTTCAAAGCAATGGTATTCCCTGATTTTCTTCCGGATTTCCGTGTCTTCCAGAAAGTGGCCAACCTGCTACCCGCCGCCCTCACCCAGCCCTTGCATAGGCCCCGCGCCCACTGCTCGATGCGAACGGATGTAACAAGTTTCTTCCTCTAACTTGGTTTCTTGGAGTTCCATTTCCACCTGGGCATGTTGCTTGTTGTAAAAGTCCCATCACATTTAAGAATTAAAATATGATTAATGTCCACTGGCGCAACCAGGATTGTCTTATGGACAAAGCTATCGGCCCAGTGCCTACTCTCGTTGATGTTTTCGTATACGGAATTTTACGATTATGCAGGATATTAAAAGTTTAATTTGCTGTTACTTAAAACATATATAAGTAGGATAGTAAATAATTGTGTAATTGTGTAATATTTAATAGAAAATATAATTGCGAATTTGTATCAACGAATTTTGGAGGGGGGGAGCTGAATCTCATCGAAATATGTACCAGTGTACACATCCAGTGTCTTCTTTTACTCTCGTGTGCGGCCGAATGCTCGAGACGTATATGGCGTATTTATGTGTCTTTATCACACAATGGTCTTTATTGCAATGCATTCAGGAATTTATAACGCATTTTGCAAACAATGTAGCTGAATATACTCTCAACACTTTGATTTCGCATTTCGAGCAAGCCCTTTGAAACTAATAAGCTGATTAACGACATCCATATTGGTCTGGTAAATTCAAGAGAATACGTATTGAACGCCAACACACATTTTCCCTTCTCGACTCTTGATTTGAGAACTTTTTGTCATTTCAGTTCTGCTTGTAACCAAATGAGGATTCCACACGTTCTACTTTCGAGTAATTGAGTCGCATAAGTATTGATCTTTTGTTTAAAAATATTATATTTGAATGGGTCCTCTATAATTTCGAATACCATTAGAATAAACTGTACTGAGTGCACTTGATATATTGATCTATTCACTAATACGCCAATTCAAACTAGATTTCCAACACCGAATAAGACGATGCAGTTTATAAATTTAAAAAAAAGCTTGCAAAAAAGACTTGTAACATTTCGGTATCTGAGAGGAGAACTTAAAAACAGCATGAAATCGAAATTCACAATTTTCATTAACAATAGCTATGAAAGTACGTCGTTGCCGAACCTCTTTTGGCTATGAAAACGAAGGTTCTTTGTACCTGAAAAATTATAGCGAGGCTATAAACAAATGAGGCAAAAAGAAATTTGACACAAAGAGCACTCGACACTGCACAACAATCTGCTATTGTCTTTGAAAAAACACAGAAACAATTATCAATTATTTTTTTCGTATCCTTTCGAAATCCGTGTGTTCGAAGTTAAACAGCATACACAAAAAAACCTGTATCTCCCATATTGTTTGCACATCATCTCGTAGCATTGGACCATAAAAGATAAGGAGTATCTCCACCCCATAATTTCGTCGTTGCCCAGCGCTACCTCCGCCCCTTCTCGAAGCTTCTCTTCCCCAAGAGACGCGAACGAGACTGAAACGGGGTTGCGACGTCGCCCAAGATAACCAACGAACTTCTCTTTCTGGCGGCGAGCGAAGAGGCCCGCCCGGCACCGAACCGTTTGTACACACAAAGGATCCAGATAACTTTATTTGGTATCTCGCAGCCTTCGTTTCAGCCTATTTACAAGGCTCCCCAGGGCAACTTTGTGTATTAATGAGTGGGTGAAGAGAGACAATAAACCAAGCTGTGAGATGCGCCCCGATGTTGCATAAATTACGTTCTCTTCCCGCACAAGCCCAGACGATACGCGAGTTGTGTAGTATAAATTAAACTTGTTTTTCTGCAGAAGAGCACTGCTTCTGAATAAAAGCGAGCGCATAAGAAACGAAATGCAGATTTTTATTAGTGGCTCCCTGTGTACTCCCCGTGGTCTTGTTTTGCGAGAAATGCATACATTGTCTTAGAATGCATATTCTTTGTTGCAGATAGCTAGTATCACCGGCGGGATTTTTCAATGCGGAAATAGCCTGTTTCTGTAACATTGTAAAGGGTATGATGCAGAGAAGTATTCATTTATTTATTAAAACAAAACTACTAGTATTTTTGCTTCTCTATTATTACTGAGTTGGGCCTGTAGAGTAAGTCTTAAATTATTGAAGTACGGATTTTAAAAGAGAAAAGACGAAACGAAAACATGTTTCGCCAAACTAGCCGAACACAACGAAGATTTAACCTAAAGCGTGTTTTTTTACCATAAGTAATATAACCCTTGCACACAAAAATTACAAGCTTCAAAATTTTACGCAAAGTGCAACGGTGCGTAAGAACTTTCATCATGAAGGCACGAGCTTCACATCCGACATTTTTAGTCATGAAAGGTCACTTTTCAAAGGATTTCATGAAAGGAATGTGAAAAGGCCACCAGAATTCTTGCGGTTCGCACAGAAAACGATATTTAACTGAATGTGAAAGTATTCGTAGAATCTTTACGAACTTCAAATGAAATAGCGAGGAAACGAGTTTCTTTTTATTGATGTTTGACATGCTTATTTCTAAGTATAGAAGAGGGACAAGACCAGGACCTTTGTTTCCCCTTTCCTGAACAAGCGGTATTTTGATGATCTAAAACATCGCCAACAATGCATAATAAAATACTCTTCTTCTTCTTCTTCTCCATTTCAGGGGTTAGGCAGAAGTGCCTGTTCCGTCTTCGCTCTGCACATCAGGACCATCTCTTTCTGGGTCGGCCGATATCTCTTCTTCCCTTCGGTTGGTAGTTCATCACTAATTGTGGAATACGATCTTCCTCCATTCTTTCGATATGGCGCCGCCATTCTTTCCTGTTTTCTACGATCCTTTCATTTATGCTGTATATATCTAGTTCTTTACGGATGTCCTCATTTCTTATCTGGTCTTGTTTAATGCAGCCTTTAACTTTCCTAAGAAATCTCATTTCTGCTGCTTGGAGCTTACTTTGGTCTCTTTTTTTCATTATCCACGATTCACTACCATACAGGACAACTGGAGCAGCCATTGTCTTATAGAACTTCATTTTTGTGTCTTTCCTTGCTTTGTTCTGTAGTGTTCTGTTTATTATTCCACATATTGATTGAAATTTATTAGTTTTATTTTCTATGTCTTTATCTGTGTCATAACTAATGTCACAACCAAGGTAATTAAAATTTGAAGTCTGGTCGATCACTGTGTTGTCAATAACAATTTTTGAGCGTATGGGGTATTTACCGCAATGGGCCATAACTTTAGTCTTCGTTTTAGAAATTCGGAGATTATACTCTTTTCTTCCCAGTTGATGCAGTGTGTATACCGCTTTTTGCAGATCATCTTCACTTTCTTGCAGTATTGTAACGTCATCTGCATAAAGTAGAATGTTTAGGTGTTTATTCTGCTTCAACTGTATTCCAGAACTAGCTATGCATCTCCATTTTTTAATAAGGTCATCAATATATATATTGAATAGTGTTGGAGATAAACTACATCCTTGTTTAAGTCCCCTATTTATTAATATTTCTTCAGTCTTCTTTATGCCAGTATTTATTATAATTTTTAAAAGACTATATCAAATCCGATTACAACAATTTCTGTCAAGTGTTCCAACTGTTGATGATGTGGATAAGGAATGGCAGAATATAAAGGAATGCATAGAGAGGGCAGCATATGAAACTTTAGGAAAGAAAAAAAAGCATAAGAAAAGAAAGGGACTGAGAGTATGGAACGATTGTATAGCAAAAGCCATAAAAGATAAATACTGGCATAAAATACTCTAAACATGATTTTAAAATGCCCCAAAAGCAAAGAAAAATAACGTAACAAATTTGATCAATATCAGTTTCCATGAACAACTCAGAGGGTTGGATTTGTTACAGATGTAATCGAGGTTTCTTCCTTTCGTTCATGTCAACTCAGCTTGCAAACTAGGGTTTGGGCTGTTCTTTACCAGAAAATGTGTCTTTCGTTATCGCGAAATCGGTCGAACCGACAATGGCGCTGGTAGGCGTCACAGGAACCTTAGATTACACTCTCAGCGGCTGACTTTACCATTTCTGGGCAATGAAATCAAAGAGGTCATGCAGGAATACTGTGGAGAACATTTGTTGCATTTCGTAAATATTATTTGAAGCTAGTATCTTTAAAATTATATTAAAATCGATGAAATCAGTGAAAATGAATTAAAATCGACAGAAGAAGATAAAACAAATTACGTAGAAAAAATGAGACATTTCTTTTTGTCATAACATAAAATGAATTTCTATACTAAACTGCGTTTTTATAAAGGGAAGAGAAAAATGACATGTCATTAAAATCCGCCCCATAATGATCACAGTAGTCTTTTATAATTTCCTTCCGCTACACAAATTGGCTGTAACGTGAAGGTAGGCTCCGGATATATAACATGCACTAACCTTACGGAACAGTCTCTATAATTGGCGCGAAAAAAAATTACGTCACATCGTTGGTCTGTGGATAATATGCGCGGCTCACCAGATGTACCGAGCCCTTTTTGAAAATGAAAATGCTGAGCGGTTTTCAAATACAATTACCATCATCATATACAGAATGGATTAGGTCTTTAGGCCTGTTCCGACTCCATGAGTTTTATTTCCTGTTTTTTATGTCCTGCTACCATGGAGACATATTGTGTTCGGCTACTCCAAATATAGAATCAATGTTGATAAACAAAATTGTTGGCCATTCATATTTCAAAATGACCGTTATATCTTACGAAGTGCCTTTTACAATTTTTTGTTGGAAAAAGGACATTGAATGGTGTTGTGAAACATTTTGTGTGAAGAGACTTTAGCAAGAAATTGGTGAAGTATTAGCAGTTTTCCAGGGTGGCCACACATTTCCTGGAATGTCCCTGACATATCCCTGCTTTCCAGAGCATTATTCTCACTGGAAGATTTGCTGAGTTTTTCACTTTATTAAAAAAATATCAGAGGAACCCTGATACTAATTCGTTAGCTCTCTGATCTCACTGTCATAAAGTATAAATTTATAAAAAATACTCAACAAATACAAATTCAGTCACTATTTTTTCGTAGACTCATTTTTTTAAGGATATTTGCATGACTCTCTCAAAATGTTCTGACTTTTAACGATTCTTTTACAAATTCCCTGATTTTTTTCCAATTTTCAACGTATTCCAGAAAGTGACCACGTTTATATTCGTTCAAAAAATGATTTACTAGTATTACGTAACCGTCCCAAATGTTCGAGAAAGTGGAACCAGCTGCATTTCGGCCTTTGCCGTTCTTCCGCATGTGCCTTTCAAAGCGGGTCACGGCAAAAGCACGCGTGACGCTTGTCCGCGGCGATCTGCACGCACATCTCACCCGCGCGCCGGTACAACAATACGTGCGAGAGAAAAAGCCGTGTTGCAACATTCCCTGTACCATTAGCACGTACGGATGAGCGACGGTGCCATGCAGATCTGGCAAAACAAGCGCGTTTCTGCTCTTGCCCCGTTGCGTTCGCCGCGCTCAGGGGATGACAGTGGGTTGCTGATGAGGATATTCATCGCCAACGACCAAGAAATTTCTACGAATTGGACCGCGGAGTGAAAAGCTGTTAGTACGCAATTCCTCTCGAGAAACAATCCAGAGACTTCATTATTCATTCATTCAATATTTATTTTATTTGTTTGTTTATTTATTTAGGAAAAATAGATAAAAACTGTTTGTGACATCTGCGTGAGAGAGAAATAAATCTATGCATGTTAACTTCAACATGATTTGTTCAGCGTGCTTGTTTATTACTTGATCTCCAATAGTTTTTTTTTATTGTGGACATCAAGGGACGGTGCCCTTAGAAAATTTGAACTAAAATATTTCATTCTGGTGGAGTTTCGACCCTTATCGAACCATATTCAGAACACTTCGTTTAACAGTTGAATGAAGAAGGCTCTATGCAAGATCAAATTGACGAATTTTTTAAACGTTTGATTTTGTGAATATTTTCTTTCCCTAAATATCCATTCAACCAATTCGTTTCATTTTTCCATGTTCCAAAGTTGAATATGTGCCGGTGTGAGTTCATGTCTACCACAGAGTGACAGCTTAGAAAAGTGGATTCTATGGAATTACTTTGAGTTTTACTTAGTAATTGTTTAAAAAAAATTGACGCTTAATTTTTCCTATGCAATCGTCGTTTCTTTGCACATGACTCACTCGAGTAATCTGTGAATTCGCTATGCTTACTTCCACCACTCGTTAATGAACTTGAAATCCGGTCGCCCGGTGTTCGATACGGTAAAACGAGTTTGCATCACGTTTTTAGAGAACATGTCAGGCACATTCAACCGTCTCTCTCAATGTTTCGTAGCATAATTACTAGCGAAGGTGATAGTCAAGACTTGATTTACTACTTACTTCACATACTGAAAGCATGATTAGAGAAACTAATATACATTTTGGACATGTAATTGAAAAGGTTAGAAAAGAGAGAGTAATATAGTGTGTAATTAACTGACGTCATAATATTAACATCAGTAGCTTACCTAAAGCATTAAGACTAAAATACTGTAAAGGAAAATTAAAGTACTAAAAAAATACCTTTCTGTCATATGTATTCTTCTGATATAATTAAAATCGTTAAAAAAGCGATTATAATTTTAAAAAAATACTAGTTTCGAAAACTGTTTCGAAACTACTGAGAAGTTACGTAACCTTTTGAAGTACACACCATTATCGAATCCTATATCCTATGATTACACGGTTCAAACAAACTTCATGGCATGGCATTTAACAGAGACACATAACGTACCGCGCCTATTTCCCAAGACCAAGAGCTGCTTCGCTTTAAGTTCTGGCTCTACTGATCTCCACATAAGGCTAAATACTTCAAACATTTCCCAGTATTGGCAAGTTACAAGGGCATTCATGAAAATCGGAGACGTAGTGTTCCACAAGTTGGTCACTCATTTCGGGCAGAGCAGAGAGTCCTTTTGAGGATCCGCAGCTACGCGAGTCAAAGTCAACTTAACGCGAGCTCTTCCGCGAACACCGCGTTACTCCTGTAGCCAATGCAACCTCTGCATTCAAAGCCAGAACGACCGCCGGCCCCGCCAGGCTGCGTTTTCTTTCTCTGTAGTCAGGGCTGCCCGCTGGCATCGATCGGCCCTCGGGACGGCGGGGGTGGTTGGGAGGGGTGGAGGGGGGCGGCGGGAGGTTGCGGTGGTGGGGGCAGAGGGGACGGTGGCAAAGCGGACGCTTGTGCGGGGAGAGAGGCGGGGTACGTGGCCAGTCCGGCAGAGGTTGGTTTTCAAAGGCTGTGGGGGCGGGGGGAACACAGGGCCGGATTGCCGATGGGCGGGATGGGACGCAGGGACGGCGCAGGGGTTTGCGGGGAGCGCGTGGGACGGCGAGGGCGGGAAAGCGGCGGTACGGGACGGTTGCATCGTGGGAGACAGGAGGGGGCGCAATGTTGCGAGAGTGGGTGGAGTGGAGGTGGGGACCGGGGTGGAGAGGGACGTAGGCAGAGGGGTGCAACGAGAGGAAGCCGGCGGGGGAAGGGGGGGAAGCAGCTACATAGGCACTGACGCTTGCCGGGCTGGTTGAGAGCGGCCTAGGATGGGTGGGGACACGTCGGTGGGGACGGATGAGGTGACGAGGAAGCGGGTGGGCCGGGAGGGCGGGGATGCGGGTAAGTGTAGGTTGCAAGGTGGCAGTCGGCGGGGGTGGTGATTTGTTGCGATAACAGGCTTTCGGGAGGGTGGGCGTGGCGCCTGGCGGGGTGGGGAGGGGGTGGCGTTCAGTGCACGAGGCAGGAGCCGAAAGGCTAGCGAGGCGCACAGTGGCTTCTTTGACGGAAAGGGAAATAGCAGTCACTTTCGGACTAGTCATTTGGAAATAAGCCCGACAAACTTTTTTGAAGGGTTTCGGCGAAAGCCCATTAATGGCAGAACGCTTTCTTGTATAAAGTGATCCTTAGAAAACACAGAGAGTGAGTGCGTTAGGAGTTGTTTTCTTAAAATTACCTACTTTCTTTTGTTTCGATTTTTGATTGATGATTGAATCGCAACTTGACTTGCAGCGTCCCGCTTGCGGATGATTTCCCCTGCAGGGCACCGTACCAGCTGGACAAGCGTAAGCTCCCTGGTTTCCTGATGGGTGGTGTGTGTATAATGTATGAGAATGGGGGCAAAGGAGGTTAAAAAACATCGCGCAAAATGTTGAAAAAAAACTAACTAAAAATCAAGGTTTTTAAATTTCGATATTTCCACTCTCAGATTCATCATCCTTATACATGTAGTTAACCAGTTCACTCGTCAATTTCTTCTATTCCTGCCATTTTGAATTAAATATAAACATGTCGGCCTGCAAGAAGATCCTACCCCATGGTTTCCCGCTATGACCATCGCAATGATATTTCGTCGTGCATCTTTACAGCCATGGTGTTTTCCTCACACCATAAATACCGCCTTTCTGTTGTAGCCAATGTTCGGCGAGGAAGGTGCAGACGTGCCCCGATACAGTCTCCGCAATTCAGATGGGGGTCGACGATTAGGAAAGGGAAAATCGCGCAATGCGTGCCTGTACCCCTTAGAATCGTTTCTGCTAGTATTTGTCTTTCATTTCGGAAGCCACTGTGCGACGGCCGTCGGTCGACTGAGCCCGGTCGCGCAACAACGCCCGGTGCCACGCCCCCTCTCGAGGAGGGGGTTCAACGAGCCCTCCCCCCCCACCATCCCCTCCCCGCGGCGCAATTGCGCGCGAACCAAAGGGGGTGGAGGGCGCGGTTGGTGGCCGGGGGGCTTGGAAAGGCCGCGTAAATTATTTTTAGGCGAGCTACAAACCACGCCCGGCGGGATTACGTTTCTTTTAACGCACCGCCCGCGGCCAAATCAGCGGCTTGCGAGGGGGCGTGGCAGGGGGGGGGGGGCGGGGCGGTGATCGGGTGGGAAAATGAAAATGAGGGGATATGCAAAGCGGCGCGCGGTGGTTTTGCCGGTGGCGGTTGGCGGCGACGACGTTTGCAGCGACCGCGGATGAGGCTCTGGTTGGGGGTGGGGGTAGGGACGTCGGTGATGTGATACTCGGTTGCGCGGGTGGCTGGGCGTGCTAGCATAGGGGATGGTGGGGTGGGACCTGGGAAGCGGGACGGGGACATGCGAAACTGGCGTGGCGGTATATTCGTCCAAAAGACGGCGGAGGCGGAGGTGGCGGTGGGGAGCAGCGACGGACGTGGGGGATGGGAATATGGGCTGGGGGTGGGTAGGTTGGGTGGTGAGAGAGACGGAGGTGGCGGCGGCGGCGGCGGCAACAGAGGCGCGGAGCAGCGACAGAGGTGGCGGATAGGGTAGCTGCTGCTGGTGGGGATGGAGGAGGTGATGGTAGGAGCGGGGGCGAGGGCGGCGGGCGTGATGGAGGGAAGGGGTTGCGGCAGCACATAAAAGTGTGTGTCTCCGCGATGAGCCACGATGCAGATGAATAAGGAATACGACCATGAGCCGCTGCGATCGCTGGGCCGGAGATGAGCAGGACGGGGATTATGAGCCAACAAGGAGAAAGGGTTCGGAGCACGCGAGGAGATACGCGTGTAATGTGAGATTAGGGCCTTAGATTGGGTTATTTATGCGCCATATGCGGAGTATTGGTCTAATCCCGGTGAGGAAGCGTGAGAAATTATGTGCAGCGGGACGTGAGTAAGAGAGCGAAGATCCTTAAAGGTTATATGTCAATGTAGTACAAAAGAGAAAGTCCACAAATACAATCGAAATTTCTTGCGTAATTCTTGTAATACACTGATATTTTCTGTAATAATGCGCCAAAGATGTACATGGAAAATAATTTTTAATATTTAATTAGTAATATATAAGTAAAAATGTATTGGTTAGTTTGTAGAATTTTTTATGTAATTCTGAATGTGATGATGGATTTAAAAAATCATTAACAGTAAAAAAGAACTTACAACA
Source organism: Gryllus bimaculatus (assembly GCA_017312745.1). NCBI lineage: Eukaryota > Metazoa > Arthropoda > Insecta > Orthoptera > Gryllidae > Gryllus > Gryllus bimaculatus. Next base: position 2,067,983 of record BOPP01000127.1, on the reverse strand, counting down.
CACCACAAACAACAACGGGATCCCTTAAATTGTTTGGATCAAAAAACGGAATAACTGCAACATAGTATGTTCAATTTAAGTTAAATATTGGTTTGTCATTTTATCTTTTACTATGATATACAGTCAACCCCGGCAAATTCCCTTCAAAAAAGCTGTCCATACTTGAACAATAGTGTTATCGCTGAGCAAACCCAACAGTTCGACATCAATAATATACGGGAGGTATTAGATTTTGACATTTTGTATTTTCGTGACGAGACAGTGTTACACTTTAAGTAATAATTTTAGAAATGAACCTAGCTGTGTAAATACGGATTATGTAATGTTAAAATATAAAATTAATTACATTAAAAAGTATGCATTTCCAATAGCAATGTGGTGGTATGTGAACTTTTGCGATGTGCCATGCGGTGCTTCGCGGTCTGGATTGTATCTTTTATATTAATTTATTAAGATAGTAGTAGCAGTATTATTTTAATAATTTTTGTCCCATTTACTGCCATCGAATTATCTCAGTCGCAATAAAAAACAACTTGTCGCACAAAACGTACATGTGATATTACTGACGATGACCTGTATTTCTTCAGTTATCGCCCAACACATCCGCATACACCACCTTTGCAGTCCCATTCGCAAAGAAAACCTCCTGCTCGTTGGGGAGACGTCACCGTTGAGCTACAGGGAATGGCACCCTGCCGAGGCAACAGCGCGTCGCAGCAAGCAAACAAAATGGCTACTAAGAAGGGGGAAACTCCCCACTTGAGATAGGACCCACGCAACGGGCGCAGTGAGATGTCTCGTGTGGTTGGCCGTGTGTGTGTGTGTGTGTGTGTGTGTGTGTGTGTAGAGAGAGAGAGGCCCTTTTGGCTAGCGTTCAGAAGCTACGGACGCGCGGCCGCACGGTAGCTCATGCTGTCCCTTGCCTCGCCCGTTGGCGGTCTTCTGACAGCATGCGAGGCACGTTTTAGCATCAATCTTCTGAGACCTTCGTCACGAAGTTGGGACTCACTGATGTTGCTAACTTCGCATCCAAACATGATCCACGATTATCTCAATATGAATGAGATACCCATTTATGTAAAATTAAAACGTTATATTGTCGTAATAATAATAATAATAATAATAATAATAATAATAATAATAATAATAATAATAATAAACATCCAAAAGATTACGTTCTAAATCAGCTAAGAAAAAAGAGATATTTACATTGTTCGAAATAATGCACGAATGTTAATTCTCATACAGTGTGAGATATACGGTCCGTTTACGAAGGAAAAGTAGCACTAGTGGTAGATTTTTAAAAGAAAATATGCGTTTTTAATACTTTGTTGTTGTAAAGTATAAAATCCAAAAATAGGGAATAAAATATGATCCTATTGAAGAATATAATATAATCGATATTTCCTGAATAGACTGGAAGAAATATGCTCAAGCAAGTGCAGCTCTCAAATCTTTCCATTATTTTCGAGAATAAAACGATTGGCATGTACTGCAGGAGTGGACTGCTAAACGTATATCACCCATGCTGACAAAAGTTCATGGCGTGAATTTGTAAAGGCATCTAAAACACACATTTAGGAATTTACTATTATTCTGCATATGGCCAATAAAGTGTCTCGAAGTTCCTATGTGCGTCAATTACCGTAATTCATGGTGCAATTTTATGACGAAGGTACCAACCATTGCAGATAGCGAAATGCGTAAACGATGCCAAAGCAGTTTCATTTTGACATGAATGACATACTGAAAAAAACAAACAATATTTAAATCGATTATACTTCCCTCTATTAAAAGTAACAGCAGTTTTATCAAAACAGGATGCAATCGCTGGTAAGTGATGTAATGTAATTTCACGACCGTTGTGCAAAGACGAGGACGATTCATGTGGAAATCGGCGCACACATCAACAGGAAGCTCGCAGGAGCTGAGATAAAACGCCATGGCTAACGTAACACATGGCTTTTGGGAGAGGATATAACGTACAGGAATGTTTCTTCCGAAGAACTACTTCGTCGTCGAACGGAGATCTTCAACATTTCCTTCATAACGAAGAGATCAGGTGCAGAACAGTGTTTAATAAAGTTGCAGTCCACAATTCTTTTCCGGTGTAATTCCTATCTTATAACTGAATATTTGTGACAGCGATATTAATTGAATTGAATTATGCCTTATTTTACGTGACGAGACTCAGGCCATTAGGCCTGCTCTTCCGTCTGACCACGCAAATTTCGCTACGCTCCTTTCACCAACTAGCGGAGAAGGGAGGTATATTGGGCGAGAAACAGGCGACTTGAATTTAGCTCAGAGGCGTCATTTAGGCTTGAGGATCTTTTACATGCAAGTAAATCTACGAACATGGGACAGCCGGCTTTACTTCCCCTCCGAAGGAAGGCGTATGAAGGATTTTTTCGCCCTTAAAAATCCACGGCTTCGATCGGGTTTGAACCCGCCAACTTGGGTAAAACAGTCCAGTACGCTAACAGTTACACCATCGCCGCCGCATTGCCTTTTCATGTGATCCACAGGGCATCACTATAAGTTAAATTTAGGTCACGTGATTTGTACGTAACGTTTTATAGATCTCTTGACACATTTTCATCCTTTGAATTAATGAACAAAGTGTTATAGAAATTATAAACTGCAGAAAGCGTAAATGCACACACCCAATGCACAAACCCAATGAAATAATGTTGTCAAAGAAACTTCGAAAGTACTTTCATATTTAATGTATGACCCGGAGTTTTCCGTAGCTCCGCTGATTCGTATACAAAATCCAGGAGCACCAAACTAATATTTTCGCGTATTTACCACCAAGCACTATTACCCCAAAAATAACATTTCTACTAGCAGAGACCTCGTATTGAGCGGTGAATTTTCCGGCCTATTCGTTTATTGATAATATTACAGATAATCCGCGATACATTTGTTTATTATTATTATTATTATTATTATTATTATTATTATTATTATTATTAGTCGAAAATAAAATACCTGAGCTAGCCATGACATTGAGAGAAAAAGAAAGGGAGGGCAGAGAGGGAAGGCGGATTATCAATGTTTTAATATGTTTTCTAGATTATTTCCAACCCCTTCAATTACTATCATTCCTTTTTACCTCGTGCATTCCGTGAGTCGAACGTGAGATATAGGAAATACAGATGACTGTTCAGGTTGCGCTGGAAGGCAGTGCGTTCCGGCTTATGAGGTTTCGCCGATCCACTCATTTCGAGACACGTTCACCACGCTCCATGCACCTCGTCTGTCCTTTCCTAGAACGCAATGCACACTGTCCCAGGCACTGCCTGCACAGAAATATGGACCCGCTGCGTCACCTCTAACCAAATACATGAGTTAAGGGGCCCAGTGCTCTGAAACGAGGAGTAAAATATTAAGGAAAGGGGGGGTGAGAAAAGGTACCTGAGCATTAGTTCTCTTAATGCCCTGGGTAACGTAGCAGGAAGAATATTCGACATGGTATCTGAGGGAGCGATTGCTCGCTGTAAAAAGTTCCACATGCCACATAATTTATCACGAGCGGAGGAAATTACTGTGTGCGATAACTACTTTTATAATTAATGATGCAGTCTCTCTAGCCCCCGGCCCGTCGACGCAGAAGTTGAAGAGCTGCGCGAGTTTATGTGTAGTCCGAAGGTCTATGATATAACATTTTACAGGCAAGAGTAATGCTGCAACAGAGATCCAAACTGCTCTTACATGGCAAAGGTGGTGTGCCTCTCACGAACCTCAAGGGAACCTACAGGAGTCTTGGACGCAGTCAAACGGATCTTCAAGGGCTCTCCATTGCCTGAACCGGCGGGCCGATCAACTTCCATCAAACTTGGGCTTTAGAAGCCTTGGGGCGGGAGGCATAACTACTAGACCAGCTTAGTATTATAATCACGAACTAGTTAAACCTTGCCCGCTACAGGAAGACTTACTTCAAACTAGGTTATTTTAAATTTAACCGACCGCCGAAATTTTCCAGAAGATAAACAGATATGGAGCAGCGAAAAACAAGCTCCCACTAACATGCGGTTGTTGAATAATATACTGTAGTTGTGTCCTCAGTACTGCAAGTCATGATCTAAACTTATCTATGTTCAATCACGCAAATTAATCCTTCCTTATGGTGCTCGGAAATGAATTTAAATCCCATTCGTGACCAACCTTTAAAAATAATTTTATAATTATTTTATAAAATATTGTACCCGATGATTTTGTTCTCAAAAATATTTGCACGTCTCTTCAGTTCAAGATATGCTATGCAATGCCTGACCTATACACATTTATCAATAATTAGTTAAGGCATTAATAAATAATTATTTTAACATGGCCTCAATAAACATATTAGGAATTACATTTATTATTTTAAGAATTAATTTTTTTTTCATAATACATGTATAAAAACAAAAGTATAATTTTCGGGTATTCGAACAGTCATCCGAACATCCTTACATTTCTCATAGGAGAAACGTTTACTTCGATGAAGAAGATAAAAGATTACGAGTTTAAGCACCAAAAAGGAAAAAAAAAAAACAAGAAAAAATAAAAGAAAAAAACTTGACGATCTGATCTCGAGAAGATGTACAATGTGAAATAAAGCGAACACTTGCACCGAACGAAAAATCCCTATCATTCAATTGAGAGAGATATGTCTCATCTTTCATTGAATGAAACGCAGACCAAAGCAACTGAGCTTCCGTATTCGCTGCTTCTCGTTACTCCTTGGCTGGAACGCGTCCGCAGGCGCACCTGGCGCCCGCAACAAGGAATGCGTTCGCCCACGGCGCGCATCCGGTCGTTAAGAGATAGCGACCAACGCGGCGCGGCGCGGCGCGGCGCGGGGGCGCAGCTGCAACAACATCGCGTGGGCCGTGCACACGCACCCACGCGCACGCGCTCACGCACGAGCGTGGGCGCCCACGCACCCGGTCGCCCGTCCGTCGCACTACGCCGCCCACTGCCCGTCGCTCGCCACTGGGAATCTCTCGACTGCATCCTGCGACCATTTTTCCAACATCCCCGCTAATTCTCTCTAACTTTTCACTACCTGAGAAGACATAGCCGGACTGCATCCCGCCTTCTGTTCTCTTCACATGCGCTGCCCAGCTAATCCCCCTTCACTTTTCGTTACCCGAGAAGATATAAGCAGACTTAATTCCATTTCATTCATCCGGCGTTTGCGAAGGAGCAAACATGTTCGTTAAGTTTCCATTCATAAGTGGCGGTCATAGATGTTCTCGCATCCACGAAGAGAAAGCTGTGAACACAGGTGAACATTGAAGAAGCTTTGGAATTGTGTGTGTTCAGAATGGTAAGAAGTTCCTCGTGATAGATTTCAAGTTTTCTTTCCATAAACTTAAGTGTAGTTGGAAGTGCTCTAAAAGGACATGCCAATGTTTCTTTAAAACACACAGAAGTGGATCTATAATAATTGCACAAGGTGATTCTAGCCCAGGGTAAACGAAGAAATCTATTCTTCCACTAAGGAAGAAAACGGAAAGGTATGCAATCGGGCTCCGCCCGTTTGGGAAGGTAAGTAAACGGCTCAGGAAACGTTGAGCGCGGGATGCAGTCGGTATACGCCGTCGCGCTCGCAGTCCGCCGCCGCCGCCCGGCCCCACCCTCGCCGTCCGCCGTCAGCCGCTTCCTCCCCCCTCCATGCCATGTCTTCCGTCGGACTCACGGACACAACGCCCTTCCTGTCTAAGCTCACCTCTCTCGTCTTCCACCACATTCCCTTTCTCGGCCACGCCCCCTTGCCCGTCGCCGCTGCCGCCATCAACTATGACGCCACCGCCACCCCCTCCCCC
>BOPP01000127.1:2034557-2059767 GCA_017312745.1 Gryllus bimaculatus | reverse complement strand
GCTCCAGCGGCTTGCGAGATGCCGTCCTCGTGCCTCGCCCGCCGCCCTCACCGCCCGCGCGTCGCCGGCGCTCAATCTCGAGGGCTGTTTTCATTTCGGGGGGCTGCGCGCGCGGGAAAACAAGAGTAATTTATGCCCTCGGCGGCCGCCGCCGCCGCCGCCGTCGTGGGTGGGGGCCGAGGAAGCGGCGGAGAGACGGGCGGTCGCGGAGAAGGGCCTCCAGAGATGCGAGGATAAAGGGCTTGGAGTGGCTCCTCGGGAAGAAAACCGACACTGACAGGCCGTCGAAGGTCTATTTTTATTTATTTTTATTTCGTTTCATTAATTTATTTTTTGGAGTTTAAGGACATCTCAGCAGCTAAGGTGATTGATGCCCATTACAAAATCTAAAGTAAAATCTAAAGTTCAAAAAATGTAAAGAAAACTCGATTTTACTAATTAAAACATACCTAAAGAGGTTTAATTACAATCATATAATGTGTATGTAACCATAAACTCATTCTCAGAAAATTAAGATTAAATAAAACATATGAAAAGTAAAGGAGATACGGACGCTTTACCGTAACACACCTACAGATACTAGTAAGTAAGTGTAAATGATAACGGTATTGATGTTGAGGTGAATGACGGAGAAATGTTGGACTGAGAAGGACAAAAACCAGGCGAACCTCCAGAAAACTTACAGCGAACCCGCTTTGTACAATACAAAATCCGCATGGATTGGACGGGGATTGAACTGGAATCCCAGCGGTGAAAGGCGTCTGCGGTAACCCTTCCGGCATGAGCCTCTTCTCCCGGACATTGGAACCAGACGTAGTTAACAGCGAAGGCCGACGTATTGGAGGTATAGAAGAATTCCATTTATCGATATTCCGGGATATCGAAGTTACGCTCAGATACTATCGACGTGTTTGTGAGGTGTGTATGGAACACAAGACTTTTTTGTATTTGCCAATACACTTTTTTGTTTAGGCTTTTTTTATAGTTTCATCAGAAAAAGTTCGTCTGAGATCTGTTAAGTCAAAAATTGTAAATACAATTGTATACACAAATAAAGAAAATGTCACTATCGAACAAAAGAAGATAAAGATTTTAAGATGTCATAAAGAGTTTTTTTCACGCTTCATGCCTCTTTATTCTCCTGCCTCTGACCAATCATGTCAGTATTCATTCGAAGTTGGAGCTAATCGCGTTAGAACATATCTCTCTTGCGATACCTAATACGGACCTCCTGTTGCGTTTCGCTAATACATCAGCGTTTAATCTTGTAGTCGCTTGTTATATTTCTCGTGACAATGTTTTGTTAGTTTTACAGAAACTAGAAATGGTTATACTGAGCAAAAATATAGTGGAGGCATACCCAAACAGAAGTAGTATTATCTCGGGAAGGGGGGAGGGAGGCACAGACAAAATAACGAGACGTTTCTTCACTAAATTCATTAATTACCTTTTATCCCTGCACTTCTGTACAAAATCAAACTCAAACATTAATCTATGCACGTGAAATTCCTCTTCCAATATTTGGTACGTAGGAAGGACAATTAATGATATGATGACAGTACAAGGATGAGTGAGGAAGGAAGTGAAGTCAAAAGCGGAAGTGACATTCGCAGGGTGCGGTGGGTGAAAACCCAGGCAAAGCGGCCAGAGATAGCGGCGATAAGGTGCCGGTGGTGGCGGTGGCAGTTGGCAACGTGCAGGCAGAGGCGGCGCTCGCGCTGTGAAAGCGGTGGCGGAGCTGGCGACGGCAGAGGGGGGAGGGGCGGGGGGCGAAGAGGAGGCAACGCGGTGGGCGCCCAGCGTTAACAGACTTGCGTAACGGGGGAAAAAGGAAGCGTCGGTCTGCCCAGAGAGATGATTGGTCGGCGGCCGGCGGAACCGGAAGAGAGCGGGGGAGGGGAGACACGTGTTGGGGGACGCTGCAAAGTCAGAGCTGTGTTGGCCAGCGTGTAGGCGAGGCCTGTTTCAAGGTTCGTAGCTCGCCAGCATTTTGTCCGTTTTATATATAGTGGCTTGTGATAGAACTTGTGAAGCTGTGACGCGGTGTCCAATCAGGAGCTTTCGTATCTAAAATTAAAGTCGTTACGAAGCTTCCCATTGGATAACTGCGTCACAGCTGATGTTCAGATACAAGTCACTATATATAAATCGTACAATAATGAAGGTAGTTCGCAAGCTCCGGTCCGCTCCACGCCCCTCCCACGCGAACTCGAAGGTGAATATTTATTTACACAGGAATGGAAAGAGGAAGGCGCGTACTGAGTGGCCACAGAAGAAAGTACGAATATTCGCCAAATTCATTTTTATTCAACGTGTGTAGAGTAAACTCATTAATGTTAATTAATGTATAGTATAATTAAGGAAATATGAAAATCTACGGCTATTTCCAGAGTACGTTATCTACTTTGTTTTGTACTCTATGTTTCTCCTTTTCATGTAGTACACTTACTAATTTGCAAGTAAATTTACTACTATTTTCATTAAAGCACAATTACTTTATATATTACTACAGTTTATATTTGTTTCCAAGAACATACAAGTACAATATTTACTTGTTCATGGAAACTGGTTTCGAAGTTGCTGGCAATGAAATGGACATACTAGAAAGAATCCATCAGCTGAACAGCTTGCCTGTTTTTATTAAGGTTTATTGTGGAAAAAACAGAAATATACGCAGAACCAACCGACAAACAAGCAGGAACAAATAACGCAGTATTTACCAGACGAGCGCAGTCTAATTCTTCCGCAACTACTCCTGCCAGCGTTAAGTGTAGGCAACCAGAAAATGTAGGCATCGGCATGGTGTACGCAAACCTTAGTGCACATAAAAAAAATTAAAAAGAAATAAACAACAATATGCTTGCTCCTTTTCAAAGCCCTTTCTGTGTGCTTTTGTTCGGCAGCGTTTTTGCTGCTGCTGCTGCTGCTGCTGCAGGCCAATGTTGTATTCACCTAAATGTATATACTACTTTACTAATGTTTCAATTTCGAAATTTGAAGACTCGTTCCCAGTGTTTGCACAACGGCGTGGAATTGGAAGCAAAACCGAATCTTTGTTTCGGTCACGTGTTTCCGGGCGTCGCCGCGACCCGAGGGCGTTCGCGTCTGCTGCCCAACGCAACCGGAGCAGTGGAGGCGCGAAGGCCCCAGAAGGGAAAGTACAGCGGCCGCGAGAGTGGAACGACGCCGCGGCGCAGGGCGCAGGGCGGTGGGAAGACCGCGCCAGACCCCGGGCCGCCCTCCTTAGCCGCGAAGCAGCACAGCGCGCGCTGCTTTTAACGCCGTATTAAATTCCGCGCCCGCGGAGGTGGTTGGTCGGGGTTGAAGGAAATGGCAGTGTTGCCGGGGAGCTCACGCGGTGAGAGAGGGTGGAGACACGGGAGCGGCAACGAGGCAGGATGGTCAGGCGAGGAAGTGAGAAAGGAAAGGCTGGGTGAAGGGAAGAGAGGGCGGGGAGAAGGTTTAGAGGTGGGTGAGGCTGGCACCTGCGTCTGCGGGGCCGTAGCGGTGAGGGTGGCGACGGTGGACGGTGAGGAAAGAGGACGGGGATGGGAAATGTGAAAGGGGTGCGTGGCAAGCAGCTACGGCGGCGACGGGCTGGCAGAGGTGAGCGGCGGCTGACGCTGGGAGTGGATAGTGGGTTGTGGTGAAGATTGCCAGAGCCAGAGGGAAGACGCTGGACAGAAAACGAAAACGGGGGTGGCGGGACGAGCAGTTGCGGGCTTAAGTGGGGGGGGGCATACGGGGGTAATGCCGCCAGTGGGACGGAAGCGACAGTGAAGGTAGGGAGGGAAGACCCAGGCTAGGGCTGCCAGTGAGAGAGACAAGGGGTTTGAGAACGAAGTTTCTTGGGCCAACAACAGCGGGGCGACGACGTTGAGCCGGGAGTCGGCATAGAGGGGTCAGTAACAGAAAATGGGAACAGGGGTGGGGCGGAGATGTGTAGCGGTAAGCAGGTAAAGATGCGGGGTACAGAGGAGAGGCGGCGGCGAATGCGGGGGTGGGAGAGTCCAGTGGTTCAGCGAGCGGAGAGGTGGACGGGCGGAAGAACCAGGCCGGGCGAGAGGTGGGTGGGTAGTAGGGGGGGGCGGAGAGGGAGGGAGAGCGAGTGGGCGGGCGAGCGAGTGGGCGGGCAGGCGAGAGGGGGGCGACAGGGCGAGCAAAGAGGGCGGACGAGACAGACGGGGAGAAGGCGGGCGAGAAGGCGGGCGAGAAGGCGGGCGGGAGGGGCGGGGGACGGCGCGGGCGGGCGGGACGGCAGGCGGGCGGGACGGCGGGCGGGCGACAGGTGAGCAGGCAAAGAGGCGAGCTGGCGAGCGGGAGGGTGGGCGGGAGACGTGAGAGCACGGGCGTGGGCGGGGTTTGTTTCAATACAAAGCCCCGGCGCCCCGGAGCCGCCCGTTTCCGCCGCCGCCAGAGAACCCACGTCATCGCGCTCCGCCCGCGCAGCTCCTTAAATGTATCTCCTTGAGTCCTCGGGCCGCCGTAAATCCGCACATATTCCGACCACGGGCCAATTCGCTTTATTGTGCGCTCCCACATCTCAGGGCTCAGGAGATGAAATGTTCAAGGGGGAGACTGAAAGATGAGGCAGAGGGAAGCGGAAGGAATGAGGAGGAAAAGCAGACCGAAATATGAACGAATTATGCTGTTGAAGACGGAGATATTTAATGAACAACTTCTCGAGTGAGCGAGCGTTACGATAAAGAGTATTTGGACGAGAGAGAAAAGGAAACTAGAAGGGAGATTAATGCAAGGAAGACGAAGACAAGGAAGAATTCTTAAGGCTTAGCTAAATATGAAGGAGACTAAATAAACAACTATAGAAGTACGTAATAGAAAATAAATATTTGTAAATTGATTATAGAAATTAAATATTTGGGACTTCATTAGGAGAATAAACTACAAGAATTAAAATCTGGGATAGGTGACAGAAAATGAGAAGAAATAGGGAATAATTTGCGGGTTGAAGAGAAAGAAGGCAAATAATAATAATAATAATAATAATAATAATAATAATAATAATAATAATAATAAAGTGGCAAAGTTGACAGTGTATTGGGGACAACACATTTTTACGCCAGGAAGATGTGCACTATTTTCACAGCGAAGACATTTACGTTTCGATTTAAAAGGATCACGGAATACGAAGAACCCCCTCGATGCGAGCTGCTTGGAATCGCTCTCTCAAATGCCCCTTTCCTCCCACGTGGCCTCCACTCGCCCACCGCCGTCTGCAAGAGCGCAACGACAGCGAGGATGGAGGCGAGGATAGAAATGTTTCACAGACCGCTTTCCATACAGAAAACTTCAAAGCTTCCGTTTGCCATTTAACCACTTCAGATTCTTCGTTTTAATTAGTTAAATACACTTCTTTTAATATTTACCGAGTTTGCTTTTTACGGGTACTTTTGAATTCCCCGAATAAATGTTCCTTCACCGAATAAGATTCTTTTACAGATTACAAATGATGATTTTGTCATACAAATTAAAGTAATAAAATTTCAATTTCAACACTTTTTCTGGTACTTGTGAAGGTTCTTTTAAATTTCATTTCGTATTGAGTTTCGGATTCAATATTCACGTAAGTACATTTTAGTTTTGTGCAACTCATACAACATACGTCTTGCCGATGTTCCTGTATCTGAAAGTTTCCTGTCTGGGCGACCAACACAGCACTTAATAAAGCCCTCCTGCCGTGCTCTAATGTTTTCTACGGGGACTTTTATAACTCTATATCGATATATAACGGCTCGAAACAATGAACTTGCACTGCTCAAACCATTTTATGCAGAAGAAATATCCTTGGAATAAAACAAACATTTACGATTACGTACTGAAAATACATGTAACGTTGACATGCGGCGGAGGTGGAGACCGCGGGCGGCGGAGACGGCGCTAGGGGCGGCTCACGTGGCGCAGGACACAACTGACGTCACTGCAGTGCCTCTGCCCGAGAAGTGCAAGGGTTCAAGTCCCGATGGAGGCAGGAATTTCGACACTTCGTTACATAGCTAGGTCGAGGTCAGGTGCTGTCTTGAAGAGAAATCTAACGGTCGATTCCTGTGATTGGTAGTTTTCCGTTGAAGTATCCTAACAAACTGGCGACGGACCGCGCGCGATTTTTCCTTCCTCTTCTTTGCTCAATTCTCACCCCTTACTTATACACACACTTACATGCACAACACTATCATACATGTCGGGAGCTTGTCTTGGCGTGGGACGCAGGTGGGATACCTGGTTGGGAAAACCTAGGTGTCGGCGCCGGATCTCACCATCCAGTGGGGAAAAATCACCGCCACACCTCAAGATAACATGCATTGTAATGCACGTACGGATCATGCTCGTACTCAAGATAACATGCACGTACCAAATCAATGCCCTCAGCAGCGCCCTTGACGGAAACACTAGTCAAAGGAAGGAGAGACTCCGAGGGTGGTGGAGGGGGGGACGGCGGAGTCTGAAGCAGCAATGTGGTGTTGGTCGAGGTAGAGGCAACGGTTGTGGAGTTAGAGGGCGGTGGCGTGGGTGTAGGGGGTGGGTCGTTCGCGTAGGAGGCCTCTCGAATAGGCTGAGGTGGGGAGGGCGGAGTCGGTGGCGGCGACGGGGGCGGAGCAGCGTGAACACGGTGGGTGGGATGTGCGCCCTGAAAGAAGAGTCGCTCCAAATGGAAGCACCAGCTGCCATGTCTCGGCTTTCCTTGCCTCGCCTCCCACCCCGCTCGAACACCACCACACCAAACAATGTTCCTTCTTGCACCTGCGATTCCCTAAAAAAAGAACTTGAAGAGACTTTAGTTACGTAAGTGAAAGACGGATAAACGACATTAAATTATAAAGAAATTGATTTACAAATTATGTAGCCTGGGACGATATTCAGTGGCATTCCATATGGACATGACGCATAAATGAGAATCCTTTCTTTAATTCAGCAAATAGATACTCTGTACTGTAGGAATTCTTTGATGATGAAAAGATGACATCTTTTATTTCTACATTTATTTCTTCATAGATACTGTGTATGAACTCGGACATAATTTCATCTTTCATGTCGTCCTTTGAATCTTATGAAACAAAATCAAGAAGAAATACCACTATTGAGAATACAAGTACTTTCTGCAATTCCAAGTCTGATACTTTATTGTTTTGTCTTATTCTTCAATAATAATCACAATGGAAATTTGTACTAAACCAGCTGGAGTACCAAATGCTTGTGTTTTCTCACGCCTATTTTTTTTTCATTCGTTTCATAGTTATATATTCGCACCTTGTGAAAAGTGTAGTTTGAGAACGATTCGCGTACAAACTGAATTGATTGCGTGCTTGAATGCTTAGTAACGAAGACGAAGTATTATGTACACTACACCAAACAACTATTCTGAAACAAGATGAGCTCCTGTGAATCTTGTTTATTTTATATCTCTAAGTGAATATTATGGTAAACACAGGTAAAATGTGAAAAACGAAACCTACACTAACACAGAAACATTTTTGTGTATTAATTGGACTTCAATTTTGCGATGCAAGAATCCATTAACAACACGAACATTTTTTGTATTAATTGGACTTCAATTTTGCGATGCAAGAATCCATTAACAACACGAACATTTTTGTGTATTATTTGGACTTCAATTTTGCGATGCAAGAATCCATTAACAACACGATAAAATTAATAAAGGCACAAACACTAAAAGATTGCAAAACTTCATGAGTACTGAATGGTATGAAACACAAAGGTGAGGTAATGAAACAATGTTCTCTTCCCCTCTTAAACACACAAAATGCAAAACTTGTCGGATGAAAGACGAAATGTACCCCGAGGAAGTTCTGAAATATCGGTCCCTAAGGAGACATTCATGTTACCTCTAACTCTCACGTTGGACCAGACATTACCTAACTTCGTAAGAGAAGTCTAAAAGAAGGAAGGCCAGAATAAATAAAAGAATAAGAAACACTCAAACACTCTCTCAGTCCGGTACCTTAATATATTATTTTTATTCTGTTTATATTTTATTTCCTTTTATCTATTATCCTTTTTATTTCGGCTGCTTCGGCTCTGAAGACTCTCAATAAGACAATTACCTCTCCTTTAAAAACTGATGCAGTAAATTCGTAATTATTGTTTTTTGTTATTCTGATTTTCTTTATGGATTTCGTACTGTCTGGAAAATCTTAGGTAATTTCGAAGTTCAATTTTTGATTGGAGAATATAAAATAAGTTTCTACCGTACATATTTTTAAAATTCATGTCATTTTGTCGTGTTTTTATCGTTTCTACGTGGCTATAAAATGTTGATAAATTTAACTTAATAATATATTACTTCCTAACTTTTATACGTTGTTACACCCAGAGAATCCTATATTTAGTATATTTAAGGAGAATTTTGTGAATTGTGCACATTGAAAATGATATTGTGAAAATATACAATTCATTTTTAAATATCGTTGTTTTATTTTATTCTTTCTTTCATTAAAAGTTCCAAAGTTGGCAGCGTTATCTCGCTGTCGCGCAACTCGAGTTCACTGCCTGCTATAATGCCTGACTGCGTGACTCGTGTAAAGAGAAAGATAAGAGAACGGGTTCAATATTTACTCGAGTTGTTGAATCTGTGCTCTCTTTTGTCCGTCCCTTTCGGTACACACAATATTTCTACTCCTTGCCTCACTTAAACCACCCCTCCCCAGGGTATATTTGGTCTACTGACACAAGAGGACACCGACACCGAAGAGACAACACTGACGCGAGTGGGTGTCAAAATCAAAGGGTACTTCACAGGTAACCCGTTATCTCTGATTTTCTATCTCTCCATATAATTCCGGTAATGTCTTACAATTACAAGGGAACCACAGGAACTTCAAGCCAGAAAAATGTCTCGTTTGATTCATTATCAACACAAGACCTCAGGAGAAGTAATAAATTCAATATTATTCCTCACTGTCAATTTATCGTTACATTCGAATTACGTTTAAAATAATCTGTGGCCCGTTCAGTTGGTGATTTATAACGAAGTCAGTGAGTCGTAGTTTTAATTGTGTTTTCTTATCTTCCCCTTCTCAATGACCTTTCGGATCCTACGAACTTCCGGAGAAGGGCCAGAAAGGGTTAACAATTCTCCTTATGAAACAGAGCGTCTTACACATAAATACAACAACCACTTACAGATTAATGGTTTAACATTATATCAAAATTACAATCTATAAATCACCCACAGCAAAGTATATTTCACAGCAGCTAAGGAAAGAAGACATGTTTTCAACCGCAGTGGAGTTAATAAAAAAAAAAGCTACAAATCTCTACGACTGGAGAAAATCGCTGTGAAAATTAGGAAATAGAATCGTGTTATGTTATTAAGGTACACTTGGTAACTAAATGTTTTAACTAATTGAAATATAATACATAAACAACACTTCACTGAGCTTCTAGAGAAACAATATTATTGCTAGGAGGTTGAATAATTTGATGTCTTAAAGAAAAACTCCACATATAATTTACTTACAAACAATTGAGATACTATATTTAAACGTATTTACCCATTTATATGTTAACATGGCAAAAACATTCTATGCAAGGTACACGCAATGACGACTTAGGCTCTGGATATTATATCACACCTGATGCATATATCACTTTTCGCGGAACTAGAGTACTTGAAGAAATCACGATGAAAAGATTATCTGGACACTGTCAATAATTTTAACATCATGATTCAGCATAACCTGCGGGATAAGTAAGATATTAATCATACTCTTATTTATTTTGAAAATATGTATAATACTGATGTATTGATTATCAATAAACGCGGTAAAAAAACTTACAACTGAATTCAATAATGTCATTAGACACAATTTGTGAATATTTTTGTTATTTATTGGCCTTTGTTACTTGTTTATCAACTTTGTGTTGAGAGATTTAAGTAGTTTATATTAATTGGCCTATAATCGGGCAATATATTTATACGTGGACAAGCTGCAATAACCCGGCGTTGTGAGGATATTTATCACCGTCACATAGCAAACGGGGAACGCAATGAAATCTGTCTTGTTTACTCCCCTGTATGCAACGCCCTGCTTCTCTCCACCTCAACCAGACTTCGAGTCCCTGCCCTCAAATCCTCCAGCCTCCACCCCTCCCCTCCCCTCCCCGCCCTATCGTCAACTTACTTTCTCTCTCCGCGCATGAACCATATAATACCTTTCCCTTCCCGTGCCGCCGTGCCTCGCCACGCCCTATCGTGGCACTTCCCCATATCGCCAGGCTCCGCCTGCCTGCACCAATGCCTCGAAATATCAGATGCGACCAAATTTTGTACATATAAAAAATATTGGCAGGAATTTCGTGAACAAAATACTAGTTAACGTTTCCAAGTTCAGATAAGATAATTTCATGAAAATTGAATTATCGATTGACATGTTTGTTGTTGTTTTCACGGCATACTGACAGATTATTTTTTGTACGAAAAGGAAAAGGAAGACGAGAAAATGCATCCAAAACATTCATGTTTTATATAAACATATTTTAAACATGATTAAAGCCGATATTTTTTTTTATCATCGATGCTGTGTGCTCGATGTTATTGCATTTTCCATGTTTCGTTTGAGAATGAAAACGTTCCACAATCACAATGTAGTAAAAATAAAAATAAAATTCCACAATAGATAATACCATTGTCAGCTCATGTGGTCGAGTAAAGCCAAAGCATTTTTTACAATCCGTTCTGTTATTTTCTAGGCCTTTATTCATTTTGCACGCCGAGGGCATCAACGAGGTTACAGAACTCATCTTTTTTAAACATCAATATTTAAAACAACATTGACGGGTTTTGGATGAAGTTTTATTGATATCGCCGCTTCAATGTCAAACTCCCACGTTTTGAAACATGAGTGTTTTGTTGTCGACGCCACATGCCTAGTGGCGGCCTCGAGGGCACTTCCGGTCGTGTCGGGGCGTCCGGACATGTGGCATTTCGCGGCGCCGCGCGGGGCCGCCAGCTGGCCCGCGATAAGATAGCGGCTTTTCCTCCTTCAGGCGGAGCGCTCGCCCGCGCGCCGGAGGCGAAAGGGCACGCTGCGCATGCGCACAGCAGGTGGCGGCGCCACTCTCGCGAGCGCGCGCTCACGCACGCCGCACAGCCGCTAGCTACGCTGCGCTCCCTCGCCCGCGAATCCGGCCGCCGCCGCCGCCGCAGCGCGCTGCAGCTGGCGTGCGCTCGGCCGACTACCTACGCTGCGCTCGGCGGCTGCGAGCGGGCTAGCAGATTGGCGCAGGCAGGCACGCACTCGACGCTCGCTCGCACGCCCGCTCGTTAGTTCGTCCGCTAGCCAGTTTCCTCGCGATGTAGCCACTCGTCCGTTAGCTCCTCGGTCTGCTCGTCCGGCAGGTACCCACATGGAGCCCCCCATACGAGCGTCTGGTAGCCCGTTTGCTCGCTCATCATTCACCGTGCTCTCGCATCTACTCTACGCTTATCTCTTTGCCCATCTATTTCCTAAGCGTCCGTCTCCGACACTGGGAGACCGCTGATTTAGTTTCTGCCTCCACATCCCGCCCCGCTCGCTCTTGTGACCTCCAACTCCAACTAGACTTCTATTCACATCACCGCGTCTCGTATCTTCCACGACTTGCCTACTTGCTTGATTGCACTGTACCTGCTCGCTAGGCTATTCACCCCAAGAGAGTCCCAAGTACCACCTGCCCCCGCCCCTTCCTACACTACTCAGTCAGACCTCGCACCCACGCTCCACTGCTGCTGTCCACCCGCCACCATTCTGGCTCACCTGCCTCCCTGCTCCGCCAATACACACTCTTCGTCGCGCCGCCCCACCCGCTCGGAGCGGTCAGGCCACGACCTGATCCCGCCGTCGCTTCCTCCTCTCCTCACCGCACCACCCACCCGTTCCGCCACCCGCTCCACGCCGCCCGCGAGCCGCTCCGACCCTGCTTCGCCCCGCTTCGCCTCCCGGCTTCGCTCCGTTTCTCCGTCCAGCCGCGGGCTCATTAGCCTCGCCGCCCTGCTACCGCGCCTCGCGCTGCACCCCCCACTTGCCCCCCCCACCCGGGCTCACCAGCAACCGCTCCGCCGACCCCGGCCGGCTTCCTAGCTCCTGCCCGCCCCTTCGCCTTCGTCGCTCCCTCGCCCCCGCCCCGCCCTCCGCCTCTCTGCCACCGCCCCCCGCGTCCTTGCCGGTTCATGTCCTCGACCGCTCGCCTACGCGGATCAGCCGAGCCCATCGCTCACTGCGCCCTCGCCTCGCCGCCGCTCGCACTTGCCCGCCGCGCCCCGGGCTGCGCCAGCCCCCGCCCGCCCCCACCACCGACCGCCAGTCGGGCCGGGCGGGGAGAGAAAGTGGGCGCCCGCGGAGATACACGCGGCTGCGGCTGCGGCGAGCGCATCTTTCCGGTGCGGAGCGGTTGCGCAGCTCGCGGTCTGCGGGGCCGCGCTGGGGCGGCAGCTGCAAGTGGGCCACGCCACTGCAACGCGGGCCAGTCGCCAACTGCACTCGGACGCGCGGGACCTGGGTTCGAACTGGACGGCTCGCGGAACCCGGAACTCCAGGCCCGGTTTGGAAATCTCAACTCGAGCCAAGAGCGTTCTCACGTTCTTGAGCGCGTTCTAGGTCACAGGGTGGAGTAATGCGGAGGACGAATGTTGTGACCACTCAGCGCAGAATCAGATTTGGCACACGCGACAAAAACGACGGCATCATGCAAACGCAATTGTTTCGGCGGAAAATACTTGAGTGGGTGAAACAGTTCTATGAAGTTCTATATCAGATACCGTCGGTGATATATCTAAAAAGTAAGTTAATTCAAAAAATATAATTGGAAATGCTTAATGATATAAGTAACATTTTACAAACATTCGCTCCGGAAAATCCCACTCCTCTCCAAACTGACAATTTTTCATTTACACAATTTTTTATTTGTACCGATGATGTAAATATTATTGTATCTTTTTAGAAACCAATATTTAAACTAATGTCCCCATTTTGTCTATGAATGTTACGACAGTATACGACATGGACACGACCGTACATGACATATGAACGACGGCCAAACACATGAGCACTGCCTGTTTGTCTTCACTGTTCTCAGATGCGCGATCAGTCTCATTGTACCTCGCTTGTAAATACTTTGCGGAACCCATTATACTCGAATACCTTGTGCAGTAAAAGATGAGAGCTATTTATACGGAAGTTTGGGTTTTAAAACATCAAGTTCAACAGTCAGTTCTCAATGTCAACACCTGTCTATCTGACAGCTCTGATAACGTAATCAGCGAGCGACAGATACCGAGGCTCATTCTAAGGAATGATCGAGATTCTCCGAAGTAAGGTACTAGTGCCTTATTTGCTTATGACGCGATTTTTCTCGCTAATTAACTAGACCTAAAGCGTGATAATTTGTGCCAAGAGCTAGTGACAATGATGTTTTCTGAGATATACGGAACTTAAAATAAGATAGTTACAAAAATATGCATGTATTAAACACATGCGAGCGAGATGGGGCATGGCCGTGATGAGCGGGGAGACTGATAAGGGAGAAACGTGGAGAAAGGAGCATTGATGGATAATGTTGAGGACAGATAAAAGGATGGCCAGGGTGGGGCGGGGTGGAGCGCGATAGTAGGTCGAGGATAAAATTTTCTTCCATTCTACAGCCCTTATTTCTTCAGGCAATACACCTTTGGCAGGTCCGATGCTTTTTTTCAGGTTTTGTCGGTCAATCGACGCCTTGCCCTTCAAACAATTTGTTTCTTTGGGGGTAAAACAGAGATTGAAATAGGAACCTATTTGTGTGAATGGGATTCATTATTTGCTCAAATCTTTTCGATGTTTAGATATTTTTACATTTTGAGAACATAATTCGACGCTTCGGAAATGGTGTCTTGTGACTCCTGGCGAGACCTAAGAAATGTCATTTCAAATTAAATTTGCTCCTGAATTTGGCAGACATTTCCTGTTTTACATCTATCGATTCCGCTGGGTAATGCAATTACTTTAGATAACACTAGTGGACCCGGCAATGCTTCGCTATTGAAATATATTACACTTCACATGCTACTGGTCAGGTGATTGTTAATCAGTTTAATCCTGCCCCCACCGCCGGGACTCGGACCTAGGAGCTCCCGGTCCAGAGGGGACCGCACTGACGTGAGGGTGATGCTCTGAGACGCCTCTCCCGGTGGGAAGAAACCTCCATTTCGCGCGAGTCGCGCGGCGCCGGGGCCAGCGTGCGCTCGGGGCGTCGTTCGCCGCGGGGCGGCGCGCGCTGACGCTGACCGGGTTAGCGCCGAAGTGGAGCGCCGGGCGGGCGGGGAGGGGAGGGGAGGGGCGGGGCCGCGGGTCGCAGGTGCGGCGTTCGCGCAGGTGCTCTTCCTCCCCTTCCCCCTCCGCCGCCCTCGCACGGGGCTCCTCTTGCGGTGCGGAACCACCGGATCGGGATTCGCGTTGCCCCGACCGCCGGGCCTGCGGCGCGGTCCGCGGCGCTTTGTGGGCTGGCTCAAGCGGGCGCCGCTGGCGGCGACGAGTCTTTTGTGGGTCCAGTTATGTTGCAGCCGAGGTCTTTACGGCTATTAAGTTGGTCTACAAGGGGAGTCCGGTAAAAACTGGCTCTAACAAAGCGATATCACCACCAGTTTTTCAATCAGTGTTTTATATACTTTATTAGGTGCTACATTTTGAATCTACTATCACTGAGAGAAAAAATAATGAAGTGCTAATTTCCACGATTGACCAAAACTTTCTCGCCATATTAAGGTAATGAATGCGAATTTACGGACGTAACATAAAACTGTGACATACAAGCCATATCGTAAATATGTTAAAATATTCAATAAAACATTTATCTCTTATTGGACAAAATTGATGCATCGGAAAACCAAATGGTATGAGTGTGAAGTGTGTGGATATAGATTTAGTGCAGAAACGAACCTTCAGAGCGCAAAAATTGTTGTGGACTGGCATTGCCAATGGAAAGGTGACAGGTATTAAGATGTAACAATGAATAATACAAATGTTATCCAAGTTTAAATATGTTCTGTAAACTTTGAATTCATTATCTTAGAGTTGAAAAATTGCCACTTACAACCCCTGCACTCTCGACGCCATAATTTAAGTTTCCCTTCTTTCACCAATGATCCCGTTTGCCAAGAGCACCGCTGATTTTCCAAAGCTGGCGAACAAATGCCGCGAGGAATGAATCGAAATCAACGCAGCCCGCGGCGTTCTTCGAAATCACAAGACTTGTAGGAGAGTACACACCCCGCCGACACAGTCCCATCCCCGCCCCGAGCCCCGCCCCGCATTCCTCCGCGAACGCGGGGAAGAAAAGGAAACTTCGGAAATTGGGCGATAACATTGCAGGTCGCGTCTTCGCAGCGGCGACGGCCCTTCTCTCCAGGAGGACGTTAATTTCAAGGCCACCGCGCGCCCGGGCCAAGGCACTCGCCCAGCAACCCCTGGCCGCCCGCCAGAGATCTGTTTCCGGAACTTTATTGTCTGACTGGAGGCTCCGCGCTTCCTTTCAGCCCTGGCGCCGGCGCCCGCGCCCGCGCCCGCGCCGGGCGGCGGGGGAGGATATGAGGGCGCGGACGCGGAGAGGGAGGCCACTGAGGACGGGAATGGGGACGGAGTTAAGGGACGGATTTGTAAACACGGGACAGGGACGGATGCGAGGGTGGTTGGCGGAGACGGACAGAGTTAGAGGGATGGGTGGAGGCGGGTACCGGGGCAGGACCAGGAGCAGCCTCTAGAACAGAAACGGAGGCTGGGGCAAGACGAAGAACTGTGAGGGTAGAAACGGCAGAGTGTGCAGGGCAGGAGGAGCGTCGATGACGGAAATGGTCGGGGGATGGAGATAGGCTCGGAGGTGTGGAGGGGCCGTGGTAGAGAGAGGGGCGATGGCAAGGTTCTGGACGCAGAGGAGGTGGTGAGGGGCTAGGGAAGAGAGGTGGAGAGGGACGAGAGAAGAGAGGTGTAGAGGGGAGAGTGCTGGCAAGGAGAGAGGATGGCGAGGAGTGAGAGGGTGGAGAAGGGGGAGTGGTAGTGAGGGAAGAGGGGGTGGCGAAGGGAGGTAGAGCGGGGAGGCGGGAGGCGCAGCGAGAGAGGCGGAGGCGAACTCAGTAAAGGGGGCGGGGGTGGGGCGGCCCCGTGCGACAATATTTGTTGACTCTCCGTTGGCTCCCGCGTCGCAGGCATTCGCTTTGCTGGAGGTGCTCGAGGAAGGGCCGGATCCAGACATCGCTTCTGAACTTACGACGCCGAAGGAGGAACGGGATATTGGGATCCTGAAAACGAACCTAAATTCGAAAACAGCTGATATTTTTCGTTGTTGAAATTCCTCGAATCCTGAAGGATCGTTTCCAATATTACGAAGGACAAACTACAGACGGAACATGCCAATTCTGAAATCCTTGAATCATGTAAAAGATTCTAAAGTTGAAAAGTTAACATTTATTTTTCTTTCTGAATCCCTTCGAGTTTTGTGCCATCCTTTCCAAACTTACGGCGAAACTAGGGACGAAACAGTACATTAAATTACGAATTCTCGATTGGAAAATCTTTTAGATATGCACTCAGGATTTTTTTTCTGGTAAATGGGGTTTAGGTATTATGACCAGTCAACTTGATAGTTTCGTATAAATAATTTTTCATTTATGCTGAAAACGATTTTTATACGTATTGGAATATAATAAATATGTATAATGAAAACACCATCTATGATCCGAAAATATCTAGAATTAGGACAACAAAGCAAATCAGAGGCCTTTTATTTCTCGTGTTACGGTTTAGAGATCCAGATGACATTACCGTTTGTAGTGTATATCGAGTAGTACATGGCCTGTGGCTGTGATAAGTCTCGATATGTCGTTAGTCCCTCCAATGTATAGGATTTCCCCCCACAACTTCCTTATAAGAAAACTCATCTTCCAGGAAGCCCAGAAAATATTTATAGCGTTCTTTTCCTTCATTCGCGCCTACATTTTAGTACGTGTCACGGAGTCGGCGGCGCCGACGAATTGCACGAGTTTGAGCAAATGTACGAGGAAGTTACGAAGAATCTTTATTATTGGGTGTTAGAATGAGTTCCGTCTGGAATCAGCCGGAAAAACCCGACATGGGTTAAAGGCATGAAAGAAAGGACGATTTGTGTTGGCGCAATAACACTCTCGTGCTACTAAGGTGCAAACTGATCAAACCTCATCCACCTACATTTGGAAATGTAATTAAAGAAAATTGTTTCAAAGATAAGAACTAAGATTTATATTGATGTTATGGATTATTATATGAATTATTTTGATGAAAGTACTGTATGTGAATGATATTGGAACAATGGTGGAATGAAAGATAAGAGAAACGGGAGAATTAGCCAGAATACCTGAACCCAACCCGCTCTGTCCACCACAAAAACAACATCGAACGAATGGGATTTTTTAAAAACCCTGTTCCTAGTATCGGTAGGGAAGCCGTCTGACCGTTTCGCAAACGGGTGGCCCCTCGTTCAACAGGACTGCGGAAATTCGGTGTTCCACAAGGTGCAGCATCAGCGGCGAACAAACTGACCCGCGGCCTTCGATCTGTTGGTCCTGGCGCGATAGCGTGTCGGGGCGCTCACACGGCAATCACTCAGTGTCAGGCGCAAGATCGCATGTCTGGCGGGCGGGCTTTAGCCTTACAGCCATACCCGCAGCCTCGTTCAACTGTCTGGTTCTCTTCTCTCCTGCGAGTGGATCTGCTCGCGCCCAAGCTTCCAACTTCTTGAATCTTGAAATAATTATATGCGTCGTCAAATAAACACACACACACACAACAACAACCTATATTCTTGAATCTTGACAATCGTCATCTTTGATGTAACGATCTCACGTAATCCGCCGCATTCGATCAAACCATGTAAGTCTTGGTCTACCTCCCTTTCTGTACATTGGTACCTGGCACCTTACACGTTTTTAATGGCCATCTTTCCTCCGACATTCTTACCATTTTAACATTCTTTCTTCGTATCCGCAATGACACCCATTTGCTGCTTCATATTTTCATCAGTCCTTCAACCGTACAGCGGAAATTGGGAGTTCCCTAAGGTCCAGCATCACAGGCGAACGAACTGACCCGCGACCTTCGACCGGCGTGTGTTGCGTCCCCGCGCGATGGCACGCGACAGCATGCCCGGGCGCTCGCACGGCAATTACTCAGTGTCAGGCGTAAGACACGCCATCGCATACCTGGCGGACGGTTAGGAAGCCAAATCACCGGGCGAAGCCAGGCGCCGCCGCTGGAATCTTGCGCATTCCCCCGCAGCGATCGCCTGCCCGACTGGCCGCGCGCGCGCAATCAATCTCGGGTGCGGCAACGAGCGCGTGCGAGCGCGTGCGAGCGCGTGCGAGCGCGTGCGAGTGGGAGTGGGAGCACGGTGCGTTTTGGAGACGCAAGCGACGGGAGACCTCCAGGAATGGCATTGCATCACGCACGGCATCCAGTGGAGGGTCATTACAACATTTGGTAGTCAAGAGAAAATATTAAGTTTGGTGAAATACCTCCTACATTCTTTACGTCCCAGACGTAAAAGTACAGCTTGTCCTCCCCTCTTAAAATGTTACTACAGTATGTGTATGTAAATTCAGCGGTAGAAGAGCAGGCACTATGGCCTGAGCCTCGCCGTTAATAAAGACATTATTATTATTATTATTATTATTATTATTATTATTATTATTATTATTATTATTAAGATTCTTGCGAGATTAACACCAATTCAATTTCGATTCGGTTTATAGAAAAAGGGTCGGGCCGGAAACTGAGCAGATGGGAAAAAGGCAGGGCAAGAGGAAAGAAAACAAAAATTCCCTGCGCATCAGCTACTAAAAAAGTACCGTAAGTGTAGTGCATGTTTTCTCCACGGGGGTAGCTATGGTCTTCCCCTGCGCTATGGCGAGTTCTACCGTTGGCTACCGGCGCCGGCCTACCGTCGGCTAGAGGGGGTTGCTACATTTATGTATCTTCCACCAGCGGGGCACCGCCCCAACCGGGATAAGTTATTAAGCGAAAGAAAATAAAATGAAGCGGAGGTAACAGTCAAGAGAGCTGTTACAAGAACGCATGCGTGCATGTCGAGTCGGCAAAGAAGGAGTTGTAGTGGAACAAGATGCGTAAAGGGAGAACATACGGTACACGAAGGTACAAATACAAAAGATATATGAAGGAAACAAGCGGAAGCAGGGTTGGGCGGTGGCGGGTCTGAAGCGATAAAAGGAGCACAGCATAGAAGAGCAAGGCAGTGCTGAGGGGTGAAGCGGGGGTTGCGCTGTGCAGAGAGAGAGGAGCAATGGGCCGTGCTTGGAGCGGGGAGGTGGCGGGTCAGAAGCGGAGCGACTGTAGATCGGGGAGGACGTGGCCTGTGATGTCCTTCGTGTGTGTGCGCAGCGTGTGTGGACGAACGCGCGTGTGCTTGCGTATCGTGCGCGGCGCACGCGCCTGAGGCGGGCGGACGTGCGCGGGCGTGCGCGGGCGATAGCGCGGACGCGCAGCTGCACCGGCCGCTCACGCAGATGGGCTGGAGCGCAGCCAGCCACCCCCTCCCTTGCCTCGCAGCACGGTGGTTTCCAAGGCCGCAGATTGGGCAAAATTATTTTTTCGTTCAAAACACTTCGATTTCAATCAATCACCGTAGAATCAGATTTTTATTATTTTTTATGTTGTATACACTGTATGCAAAATTATCATTATTATTATTATTATTATTATTATTATTATCATTATTATTATTATTATTATTATTATTATCATTAGTATTAGTATCATTATTATTATCTTTATTGTATGTGAATTTAAGGAATTTCTCATATTTGATGTTGAAACGTACATATATATTTAATAAGTACGAAATAATTTGTATTTTTAAGAACAGTACAGAAAGAAAGGGCGAGAAAGTAAAATGAATATTGTACAATAAAAGTCAGACATGTTCAACCTCAATATTTGAATTTTGTGAGCTAATTGTGCAGAAGGCACAAGAACTTGAAAAATTCTCGTCCTCCCAATAGTCTACTATTTTCTCTATGATCTCCTTATCTACAAACCTGCAATCGTCAATTACGCTTCATCGAATTAATACATTAGAAGCATACGGTGTAATTAATTGTACCTGACATTTCACGTTTCGCAGAGAAGGAAACGTCTGATTTTACTAATGAGTGGCACAGTCATAATGAATGAGTGATTGGTCATCATGTGTTGTCCGTTTTTGAAAATACTCTACTTCGATCGATCTTCAAGGTCCCCGATCTAGCAGGAGAGAGGGGACACTGTCATCCAATCGGCAGCTTCAGTACTAATAATTTAAACCAAACGAAGTTCGCGATTGGATAACAGTGACACCATCTCCTGACAGCTCGTGAACTTGAAGAGATATTCGTACTTCTTCTGGCATACTAATTGTGTCCGCATTTTCCCCCAAACGGACCACTGTGTGCCTCTGGCGCCGCCGACGTGCCAGCCTTTTTACTAGGTCACTTCGAGCCGCCTCTTACGCCCGCTTTTTAGTGTTTACGACTATTCACCGCGCAGAGCTCAGTGCCGTGGTATTACTCGGGCCGCCTCTGCCGGCGACAAATGCTCACCTGCGACCTCTCCGCCCCGGAGCTTTTGGACTTGTCCCGTACGTCAGGGGCGTAACATCGCTCGTAGCTTTACAGTTTTACACTCGGCGACATGGTGCTTAGAAAGGTTTTCTAATATTCTCACATTTTACCGGAACAGAGCAACGATAAAAATTAATATTTTGTCCCTCCCTTCGTACGGTGAACAGAATTTGGCTTCGCATTAAAGAGATATACCGAGGATCGTGAGAATTTCATATAAACGATTGCTTCTCGTAGCACTAAATGGTTTGGGAGGATGAATACAATAAACACTTCCGGTATAATCTCTTATGTATATCTTTCATGACAGTGCGCAAAAAAAATCATGTTTGGTCACATCTGTGCCCTCCCCATTAACTATCAGCAGGCGCCGATTAACTTCACCTAGAGACATGTGTCTCTAGGATTTCCTGCACTTATTTCGGTTGGTTGGCTGTTAGTGAATCCGGGCGCGTCAACTGATAAGGTCATTAGTCCCGTATGTGTAGTGCATGGTTTTGCTCGGGAGGTGGCGGTGATCTTCCCCCGCTGGATGGCGAGACCCGGCGCCGACCTACCGTCGGCTAGCGAGCGGAGTTTTCCCCAACCAGGTATCTCCCAGCAGCGGGGCACCGCCCCAGCCGAGACGAGCTCGAAGCTTCCGACCGGTCTCCCGGCATGCGTTGTAGAGTAGTGCATGTTGGTGTAGGGGTGAGGGCAGGACAAGGAAGAGGAAGTAAAGAATGCGCGCGGTCCGTGTGTTAGAGTACTGCTTCAGCATTCGCCTGGTGTTGTTCGGAGAAACCACAGAAAACTACGGATCAGAGCAGCCGGCCGCTAGAATTCTCCTCCGAACAGCGACTGAATTCGACCTAGCGTCAACGTAGTGTCGAAACTCTTGCCACCGTCAGGACACGAAACCCAGGACCTCTCAGTCAGAGACAACGCAGAGACATCAGTTGATGCCTTGAGCCACCTTTCCCGGTTTCATCTTTTCAGATTCTTTCTTCGCAGTGAATGTCTATTTAAACTTGTCCGCTCTTCCATTTTATAATTTACTTGCTTCTTCCCACGCCAACGTATCCCCGAAAGACATGTGTTTCAGGGCTTTGCCGCAATTGGTTCGAGGCCACCTTCGTTCGTTATTCTGGCTGCCGCCGCGAGCTGTTTTGGCGCGAGGTGAAATCAGAGCACTGAGTCAACTCAGGTAGCCGCGCGCCACGGAAACGTGCTCCGACTGCGCCAAGCAGCTCGGCAAGACTCGCTCGGCCACAACCACTTCCGCACACACCTCGCGAGGCCGGAGTTCAGAAACCGCAAACAACCCGCCCCCCCATCCCCCCACCCCGGACCAGGTCCGCGGAGCAGAGTTGCTAAATCAGTCCTTGGGAGCAGCGAAACAAATTGCAGAGTCCGGTTACGAACACTCATCCCAGGTGCAAAAAAACACGAGTACGAGAAAAGTGTTTTGAACCGCGGACGCCTGAGAATGTGTAAGAGGCTGCATAAATGATGTGCAGAGAAACTTGAACGGTAGCTGTTCATTCCTTTAAATAATCCAATATTTTTGTTCGCGTTAATGTTGCGCGATTACTTGTTAGGTCAGAAGGCGAATACAAAATACGTGAAAAAGTAGCAACGAAATTTTCCATCCCAGTGAATTAAACTGAATTATCATTTAAGCACGTTGCGAATTTGATATTATTTGAATTAAATATCCAGTCACTAACGGAAAAAATAATTTCCCAATGCTGCCGAGTTGCTACTAAATCAATCTTTGGGAGCAGCGAAATAAATTGCAGTGCGGTTACGAACTGTGTAATTACACATCCCAGGTGGAGAAAAAAAGCACGAGAAAAAGGTTTGTACCGCTCACGTTTGACAATGAGTGAGAAGCTGCGTAATTAACAGGCAGAGACACTTGAAGACAGCTGTAGATCCCTTAAATAAATCCATCGTTCTTGTTCCCATTTAATGTTTTGCGATTATTTGTTACAAAAAGCGATTCCAGAATACATTAATAATTAGCTACTACTTTGAATCTTTACATAAATTAAACTAAATTATCATTGAAAGACATTGCGATTTTGATATTGCTTGAATTAAATTCTCAGTTCTTAGAAACTTCACTGAACGTAAAAATAAATTTACAAATGTTGCTGAATGGATTAGATAAAAATTTGCAGAATTGATTGAATATTAACGCACTCACCACTGATGCAGCGAGATTAGAAGAAAACCAGAGACAGCAACTCACCTAAAACAAAAAGGATAAAATAGAAGAATTCATTTCCAGAAAAGTACAAGAATTCATTTTTATTGTATATGACATTATGTAATTGAATTTGAACGAAGGGAATACCTGCTTTACCATGGACAGAAATATTTCGATAACTTGCAGCCAGCCAGAAATTACTTGCACCAGTGGGTCACTATTGAAAATCCTCTTCAGAAAACAAAATTTCAAAACACGCAAAAAAGTTGAAAAAATTATAAAAACAATTTCACCAAATAGTAAAAGCACCCCGAAGGCCCCATAACATGTCCATTTTGAGAATAAATAACGGTTCTGATGCATAAATCTTGATCTAACCGCCAATTTACTCGTATTAATAGTACAACAGTGGTTAGACTTTTTTAGAAGTTTACGACTTACATGATTTCAAAAACCTACCAGGATTATTTTTTACCTAAGCATGTAAACAAATACCCATTGCAGGTTCAGTTTATACTTTGACATATTTATTACAATATTATGTGAAATGACAATGTGCATCCACATCGCACCTGATTCATATGATAGAAACAGCTGCTTGAAATATGTGTGTCTGTGATAGTACATAGAAATATTTCCGTAATGAACATCCCTTTCAATCAGTCTCTTTGTGAGTGATATTCCAGCAATACATACTGTATACATATATATATATATATATATATATATATATATATATATATACACATAGTCAATGACTTACAGAGTTTCAAAACCAAACCAAGACGTGGCAGTGTCCTCACGTCCATTTTATTCATTTCATTTACAGGATTTTCACATGCAACATTTATCCCTTCCCCAACAAGTAATCGTGAACATTTATCCCTTAAACAAGAAGTTTTGTTTCCCTCGAAGAAGACCTCCAAATGAAAGTAACCCCGTGCAATCCTTATTCCTTCACATTAAACGAGTACTTTCCTTCAACTCGTAAACGATAGCACCTTTCGATGGCTTAGCCATCATCATCAGTTTTCTGCTGTATGGAAGCCACAAAAACGACTTAAGCCATCGAAAGCTGCTATTGTAATAAACAATATTGTTGACAATGACGGCTCACATAATCACATAATTTCACTGTAAATGCCAACGCAAACTCACAGATATACCAATATATCCTTGGCCTATTACCCTCCACTCTAGCGAAAACATGGCGCGACTTTGCGTGAGCACCTGACGCTTTAGCTTTAATAGCCAGTGAGTCAAACGCAACGTGATTGCATTTCCTAATCACTTCCTAACGTCCGCCTGTAGAGAGAAGCTTCCTGCCAAGGCCAACGAGTCAGGCAGTCGCTGTTCAATGCATTCCAATTGCGACTAGAAAACAACTAAACAAGAAAGCGACTCCTAGATTCAGGTTGAGAATTTTTGCATATTACAATGAAAAAATTATTGCGATGGCATGCACTGATATCATTTGCAAAATACGATCATCGTGAAAAAACAAACATTTTTATCAATTAAAACTAGGGACAACTATTTGTAGTTTATGCAATTAGTTTATACTGTTAAGCTTTATTGCATGAATACATGTTTTGAAAACGAGCGACGTTAGGAGCTAGTTTTCAAATATTTACGAATGCAATAAAGCAACATTATAAATAAGTTGCATACGCCATTTTATTGCATAACATCATTATAAAGTTACAAGAGAATCAAACTTAATTTTGCGAAACAACTTTCTTGTGACGTCTAGGGTATTTGACATCTGTCCAAGATAACTGGTCGGCTGTTCCATTTACCTCTACCTCCCAACGATTCTTTCACTGCAATTGGCTGAATGTGTGATGACGCAATCGTTCGCGACATAAAATCTAATACGTCATCATTTGTGCCGTAAAATGCCAGATTATGAACGATTTCTTGCAACAGAAAAGGTCGTTTATAATGCTAGTATACAAAAAAATATATTATGTGGATCTTGACCTAAACAACGGTTTAATCTCCAAACAAAATTTAAAATATTTTTCCTCAGCTGAAATTTTATTTCTTAGAAATGCCGTAAACTATCGTTAAACATAAAATGATGACCGAGTTACTTTGGAGTATGCAACCCACTGCAGCATGCATCGTACAATTTTGAACGATTATTTCGTCACCGCCCCTGCCTCTGTCAATCTACTACCATGTAAACCCCTTGCCTGCGTCATCCTCGTCCCGCAGCGTATACACACACCCGCACTGTTTCCCGTTGTTTGTAAACACTTCCCCGCGCGAACGCAGCAACTCTATACTCTGGGTCATATACAGCCGCTCTGGCGCTGCCAAGAAAAATGTAGCGAGCGAGGCGAGGCCGGGGACGAGGATGGCGGGGTGGGGCGGGAAGG
>BOPP01000127.1:1990286-2024095 GCA_017312745.1 Gryllus bimaculatus | reverse complement strand
TGGGATAGATGGTGGGGGCGAATACAGTCAAGGAGGGGACGGGCGGGCGTGGAGAGGGATGAGGTGGCGAGGCGACGAAGAGCACGGAAGCAGTGGGGTGGGTTGCGTAGGGATGAAAGGGAGGGCGGTTGGTGGGGGCGAATTCACAGGGGTGGTATGACTGAGGAACGTGGAAAGCACCGCCACGTGCAGAGAGGGCGCGGGCTGCGGGGGAAGCAGCGCAGGTGCAACGGGTACCTGGCGACAGCGGGGGCGGGGGCGGAGGTGGAGACGGAGGCCGGGGCGAGCGACACAGCTGGGGGAGCTGTGCATACATGGCACTGATGAAGGCAACACAGAGGTCAGGTAGTGCGATACGAGCGCAGCGCACCCGGCGAGCCAGGGGCAGCGCCATATCCCCCGGGCGCCGCATTGAGAGGGGCGGCAAACGTCTTAGCTTTCTCCATCAAAGAAGTTTTACGCATTGGAGGTTACATAAAAACCTGTTACCTTTACTCTCAAACTGCAAAGCAATACCCTATGGTCGACTGAGGGGGAAGACGCAACTACAATATATGCTTTGGATCGTAAAGACCAACCCAATGACTAATGTCGAAACAAAAGCGGAAGCAACTTGTCTTCTAAGAAATATTGAAACCTGATTCTGGAATAAGAATTAGGCTTCTAGAATAAGAATTATTCTTGATATTGTGAATAAACTATTACAAATAGGGCATTACAACTGATCGATTAGCAAAATATATTACGTCGTCTGAACATCGAAGGTCAAACAATTGCACTGTCGCAGTAACAAAAGTGAAAGAAACGGCATGAAATCTTAGAATATAAGGAGGAGAAAGACAAAGTTTGATAAAAAGAGCACGAGTAAAGGTGAAAACTAATTAATCTCGGAAGAAAAAAACAACAATTCAGATTGTTGATTAGAGAAGTAGTAAATCGGATTCTAAATGAACTAAGGCAAAGGTTTCAAGCCAATCAAAACAAAGTTTATTTGGCCCCCTCAATGGAGTTCTGCTTGAAACAATGAATAAAGAAGCACTAGAGAAAAATACGCACTTCAGTTAGCTATATATATATATATATATATATATATATATATATATATATATATATATATATATATATATATATATAAAAGAACATAAGAAGTCTTTGAAGAGACGAAATTGCGATAGAAAAGGTAAGGTACGTATTATGTCTTGGATTTAAGCCTTAATATGAACATGGGTACACCATCAGATCTTCTGACGTTAATATACAAGAACGGACTTCAAGATGCACGCCCTAACATAATAGAGTTTCGAGAATTTTTCTCACAGTACCAGCCTCAGCCGGTTCAAATGAAAGGAGTTTTAGAAAACTAAATTTCGTAAAATATTACCTAAAAAACTTTACCGGACAACGACTTACAACCTGACATTCATGTCCATACAGCACAAGTTGGGTTCAAAGCAATCTATTGACGCCGTTGGCAAACTTTTTGTATGAAAGAAAAGCCCATAGAGTTGAATTTTAATTTAAGCTCCCTATTTTTAAATTATTTCTCAGATTTTGAAAATATATTACAAAATTTTGTGAAGTATCTACGTGTAATACACATTTGAAATCAAGCGTTTACCCTCTCCTTAGTTCTTCTTCTAGCCCACTACCCATACTAACCCATTTACGTCCCTGACCATGTCCATTATAACTGATTTGTTATAAGCTTCAGAATTCTCCCTTAAAAACATACATTAATATTTCTGTAAAACTCGTTCATAAGAAACAAATACGGTGAAGTACAACAGAAAAACACAATAAACATAAGGGAACTAAAGAAGTTTACTTCCATATAATATTGCTAACTGCTAAGTATAATAATTGTAATTTTCGATTATACTCTTAGACATTATTTACCAGAAATTAACAGTAGACACTTCAATAAATGTATTTACTTAACTTTCACATTTTTCGTGCGCTTAAGACAATTGTCAAGATTGACGGCTGCATTAAACAACAGCCGCCCTGGACAACTGGAGCGGGCTTCATGATGCGACATCGATAACAAAACATCGATGACAGCAAACATCGATGTTCAAAGTTACAACATCGATGTGTTTAGACTCGATTAGTATCCTCTAATATTAAATTCGTGTGCAATAAATTTTCATTTCAGTGTTCGTGTTTACCAGTTCGTGGAATAGGTGTATGATAAGAAGGTGCCGACCCCACTACCACAGCGTACTTGTTGGCCATATCTCAATGTGCAAAACGAATTTGAAAAGGAAATACAATGTCAGAGAGGTCATCTCGGGCTGGAAAGTTTGGTCGTAACAGGTAGAGCAACAAACATTACTTTGGTTCCAACACATGAATAAGTGTTACTATCACTTATTTCACTTCACTATAACTTTTAAAATATTGTGATCATGGGAATTTTATTCAGAAACAAAACATCGGAAAAAAACCATCGATCACAATTCATCCATGTTAATAAAACATCGGTGTTAATACAACTATGTTTCTACAGAAACATCGATGTTGCATCGCTAGTTTCAAGCCGTATTTCGAGCGCGTACATCGCCGCTTGCGGGGGCGCCCTAGCCTCCGAACGTTCGACCGACTGAAGGGGGGTGAGAGAGAGGAGGGGGGCGAATAGTTCAAGCGGCATGAGCGATGTAGCCGATTGCCTGCGAGCCAGGTGTCGCCCATTGCGGGCGAGCGCGGGGGCGGCGGAGGCGGCATGCGGGGCGATGAATGGGCGGGACCGGTCCACGGGGCGCTAATGGCGTGGGAGGCCGGACGAGAGAGAGAGAGAGAGAGAGGGGAGAGGGAGAGAGAGGGAGAGAGAGAAGGAGAGGGGGAGAGGGGGAGAGAGGGAGTGAGAGGAGAGAGAGAAGGAGAGAGCAGGAGAGCAGAGGGAGGAGGGCCCCAGAGAGAGGGAAAGGGCGCGCACGAAGCAGCGCAAGAAGGGAGAGAGGGGAGAGAGAGAGGGGGGAGACGGACGACGCACGCACCAGGAGAGGAGCGAAAGAGAGAGAAGCGAGAGAGGAGAAGGAGAGAGAGGAGAGAGAGAAGGAGAGAGAGAAGGAGAGAGAGAAGGAGAGAGAGAGGAGGAGAGAGAGAAGGAGAGAGAGAAGGAGAGAGAGAACGGAGTCGAAGGATGGATTGACGTTCTCGAATACGTCAACTGTTGTGGTCAATAATCCCGTTAGTGTACTTAATGTTTAATCTCGGAAGGTGATATCTTCCCCCAAGGGATGGGGAGATCCGATGCTGACCTACATGTTGCTCGCGTGGGAACTTCCGTTTCTCTTTTCTCCCTTGCAAGGCACCGCGCCCAAGCTGCAACGAGCTGTTACTTCCCGATCGGTCTCCCGACATGTGTGGTAGTCTAGTGCTTGTAAATGGAAGTGTGTGTAAGAAAGGGGGGGTGATGATAGCACAAGGACGAGGAAAGCAAGACCGCACGAGGATCATGGCCCGTTTGTTACGGTGCTGCTTTGGTATTAGCGTGGTGTTGATCGGTGAAATTACCGACCAGAGTAACCGGCCGCTAGAATTCTCCTCCAGACAACGCTCAATGCGACCTAGCTACAAGCTAGAGTCGAAAATCCACCACAGTTGGGTCTCGAAACCCCGCACCTCCCGGCCTGAGCCGTTGCAGCTGTCAGCGGCAATGCTGGCTCTGAGCTACACTCAGCCGCTCTACGGAGAGGAGTATGTCTCGGAGGTGGAGGGGGCGAGGGGCCGCTGAGGTCATATGCGATCGGAGCAAAGGGGGGAGGGAGAGAAAAGCAGGGGTGTGGTCAGGACTGAGAGAAGCGCTGTCTGTTTTGGTACAGGAGGATGGAGAGGATCAAACGCTGCCGGGAGTATTAAGAAGCTTGTAGTAGAGACCACGCATTAGAAGGTGATATAGCAACCCGAAAGCACCTGGCAGGTGGAAAAAATGCGTCTGAAGACTGCTCTGTGTCGCCTGCATGTCAACAAATGGATGCAAATTTTAGCAGGTGAAGAACAGAGAAAATTGTACAGCATGGTAGCTGTTCTTCTTCAAGAACACCCCTCTATAACGTTCGACTATAACGTTTGGTTTAGTGATGCGTTTGTTGTAACATAGAACAAGCGATTCTACAGCTTACGAACGGAAGGAAGCATATTATCGTGAAAGCACTTCTTACATTTGATCATGTTAAGTTCAACTGAAAATTCCGATAAGAACAACTTCATTTGTCAGATTTTTTTATTGTGATTGGTGTCGAGTAAATCATAGAAAATGTTGATTTAAGATATTGAATGACATGTTTACTTACCACGCATAAAGCGAATCAAAGGAGGAAACCAAAATACAGGAACTCACCTGAAACAAGATAAAAAATATGATTAGTAAATTATTCATACTTTCACAGTAAATACTAAAATCCAGATTGACATGATTTTGAATTGAAATTATGCGTTTTCAACACATGTCAAAGCGTTGCAAATTATAAAAAAAAAGCTCTTTTAGAAAGTTGATGGATAAGATTTTGTCCACAACTTAAAGCAGGACAAAAATATAATCAGCCATTAGGCTGACGTAGAGCAACTAACGGACGTGGTGGAAATTTGCAAATCTTTTTTGCAATCTTTTTAAGCAAACCATGCCCGTTCTTCTAGATCTCTACTGTCTTTCAATACTTTCAATAATACCATCTTCACTTTTTCTTTAAGAAAAAAATACATTGATTGGAAATAAGTTTTCTACGGGTATGAAAACGCATTCGCCATTTTTATTAACAACTCATTTGTTTGAATTGTTCTTAACGCACGGTGGCAGTTAAAAATTTTAACCGACGCCGGCTGTTAAATGTGGTTTTCATCCTTGTGCTAAATTTGTCGATATAACTATAGTATTACGAAAACACATTCTCTCTCTTTTGGGGTTCCACACATTCAACGTGCAATGCAATGCGATGAAGGGGGAGTGCAACGCAGGCGCTACTAACAACCCGAGGCCATAAGTGATCGGCGACCGTGAGGAAAACGGGGAGAGGCGAAAGGGCACCAGAAGTAGGGCAAGGCCGCTTCGGTCCAGCAGGAGTTGGAAGCAGTGTCCATGCACAGAGAGCCGAAGTGTCCCGCGAATGATAAGGGTTTCACTATGAGAAGCGAGACCACTTGCCTCCGAGGACCGGACTCTGTCCATGAGAAATTTTTTAACAAATCGGGATCGCGGTAGGTTTCCTTTGGGATTTCCAGTTTTCTCTGAATTTCATTTCATTATACACCATCATTATTCATCACTAGGGAGCGGATTTCTATGATTTTGCATACTTTTTTTCCACTGCATCAGAGCATAGCCCCAAATTATGGGAGGTGGTGATTCAATTGCTAAAAGTTACCAGGCAATCACCCCCAATAGAACTTCAAATTTCGGAGAGGTGGCGATTCAATAGATAAGATACAGGTTACGAGGCAATGACCTCCAATGACCTTCAAATTATGGGGATGTGGCGGCATAATGGGTAAGGTACAGGCTACCAGGCAATCACCTCCAATGTACCCCCCCCCCTTATCAAAAACTAACTTCGAATGGGGGTCGTGTCCCCTCGTCGCCCCGGTAGTGACGTTAGAGACACGATGGATGCCTAAGCAGCGACGAGGGCGCTCAGCGCGGTGGGTGAGTGATGGCAGCCAAGATAGAGTCGCACGCACGCGTGAGGGGGGCGGGGGGGCAGGTCCAGGCATCACACGCACAGTGAGGCGCGGTTCGCGGCGAGACGGATGGCAGGGAAGGCGAGGCGCAGTCGGAGCGAAGGACGCCGGCGGGGTGAGTAATGGCGGCAAAGGTGGACGCACACGGCTACGGCGCCTGCACGCACGGCTCCCCGCTGCGCGGGAGGGGGGGCGGGGCACGCGCAGCGCGGCTCAATGCCCAAAGGAGCCCGTCCGCGCGGCTGCTGGGCTGCCGGCGGCGCCGGGCAGCATGGGCTAATGCCGCGCTTCAATTAAACACGCCCACGCCGCCTCCCGCGTTGTGCCAATGCGCGTTCCCCCTCCCCCTCCCCCTTCCCACCCACCGTCTCACTCCGCTCTAATGCAATACTGACGGCCGCCGCCGCTGCCGCTGCATTCTGTTCGCACTGAATAATTTCGCTCGTGGAATTATGCGCCTGGCAGCGGTTCTTCGCGTTGTCATCGGCGCGCGCGCGCTCGCCCCAGATGCGACGCCCGTTTCGGGCCGAAGCGTTTCCAAACCATTGGTGTTTATGACGAATCTCGCCGAGTTTTTCTACGATTAATAATACCGATGCAAAGCGAATGACGGTTGATGGTTATTCTGATCACAATGTAACTTCTGCAATTAGAGGTGACTTAGTAAACGCTGTAATCTGCATATTGTCATAAACGTAATTTTTACAGCCCGATTGCATTCAATGATTTCGCTCGTGGAATTATGAGCCTAGTTGCAGTTATTGTTTTCATTGTTGTGTGTTCTTTTCAGATAAGACTCTTGATTAAAACTTAACTCTTGAAAGCGGGTACTGACGATCCTCGCTAAATAACCAATTACTGCTTCCGTATTATCTGCAGAGGAACCCTCTAACCAATAGAATGGTGATTTTGAGAACGTATCTAGGTTACTTCGCCCTTTCATTGTGTGACACTTGCGTCGACTGCTACGCACTGCAAATCTTATACTTATTAGTGCCCAAAAAAATGCGAATTTCGATAAATTATTCAGAGACTCGAATGATGATAATGTTATTCTTATGAGAGTAATTTAACATTGGGTTTTCGCATAGAGAATTGTGGGATTTCACACAGAACTCAGGGATAAAATGGATGCACGCAAACAAGTGGTATTTGCGACTTTCGCCACGATATTTCCTCCGTAAAAATACAAACGTGTAGGGAATACTCTCTACTGATTGACATATAACAAAAATCGTAATTTTTTATATCTGTTAAATATTTTGTTTCTATCTTCAAAAATGCCGAAGGGGGAAATGAAAATAAAAATTATACATCGTATTATATTGAATCGCATCGTATTGCCTACGTATTGTATTTATCGTATTGTCTACGTACATTTTTCGTAAAGGTCGCATAAGCGGTACAAATATGATCAACTTAGAAAATAAGACAAAAATCATTCACCAAATTTCATTATCCCTCATATTGTATTGGAAGTGAACGTCATAAAATCAGTGCCAAAATTCGGTATCGTTTCTGGCTTAACCTTACAGTGTAGTTCACAACAGTAATCTAAGTTCTCAATAAATAACCATTCATTCTCTGTCGTTTGTTAGAGACTAATGTATAATCGCAGAGATTACGAGATAAAACTGGACAAGTCGTGATGTTCGCTGATCACTGCCGTAAAAGAACGTAATGATTTCATATGGAACACGTGGACAATAAGGGACTGTAACGAATCACTGTAGCCTGTGAATGATGCATGTCCGTATGAATTCGTAGTACTCTTGACTAAAATTAAACATTAATTTCAATTCAGATCATCGGGGTATTTGGGTGCGAGGTAAATGAGAAAATCACATGAGAATATTTCACACACTACATGTGAACGTATTCCAGGAATTTGTTTTAATTATGAAACTGCGGTGCAGATGACGAGACATTTTCACGCCTGTCAGAGTCAAACTCCGTGCAACATATTTGACTAATAGCGCTTATGAACAATAACGCTATATCTGCTGGAAACTTTCCAACCATTCATAGGAACGACAATTCGCATTCGTGATGACTGCTGCTGACGAGAATAATTCGTTCACCACAACAAGCGCATGACGCAAATTTGTTACGTTCAAATTAATTTTCCTCGGTTGATTTAGCCATATAAGCCTTCGATATTGAAAGAACCGACATTACTTTTCTATTTTCCAAAACTGATATTCATATTGACAATTTGGTAATATTGTGATATATCAGTTGATAACCGGAAATTAATAATTGTATCTATGACTTAATTAATCTGGCTACATTTCACAAATGTCATACTGACGTTCACACAACGGTTTGATAAAAATGAGTTATATATCTTACTGATAATGCAACAAGCGTACTCGTTAAAAGTCATGCAAGATTCAATTAAAGAAAGCAATATTTTTGTTATAAATTTCTTGAAGTGTAACGAGTCAATATACTTTTATTGGAAATCACGACTGAATTGGAAGAAAAATTAAAGCTGATGTTGACCTTCCGGTTGCCACGCCAATTCATGCAAGAGCATCGAGAACCAGAAAGTGCTTAAATGACTTCGAGAACAGACGTAAACGAATACTTGGGTTGTCGAAGATTTCTTTTATTCAGTTCTGTTTTTGGATATTGTCTGGAGGATATGACAATTTTATTCTAGTTTATTTAGTTCCTTTTCTTCCAAGTTTAACTTGTTTATAAATGCGTTATTTCCAATTGAATTTGAATGCATTTTTATTCCACCCGAGTTCAGTAAAATACAATAATTCCTATTAATGTTTACTGTAGCAATCGTCGACCCTAGATTATCAGTTCCTGTTATATACTCCTATCATTAAGATAATTTTTAACTTAATGAATAATAATAATAATAATAATAATAATAATAATAATAATAATAATAATAATAATAATAATTCTTTACCAGAGGCACCCACTTGGAAGAGAAAGCATTTGCACAAAGTTAAAACATTTCAGAATGTTATGTGAACAGATCACAAAACCAATGTCAAAATATTAAAAAGGAAGGAATAAATACATCTCTTCATCTACGTTTTTCACTTGTCGCGCGTCCTCAACCCATTTCGCGCCGAATCAACTGCCCACACATCCAGCCCAACCGTCGGAGAACAACTCGCCCTTGAGCCCTCTCCCTTCCCGGGCGGCGCCGCGGCGCGGACCGCCTGCTGGGCCACGCGCTCCGCCTCCTTCCCTTTCCGTCCGGCGACCGCCCCCTCCCCCGCCAGGCGGCGCCAGCGCGCGCGACCTGGCGCCAGGCGGCGCCCATCAATCACACGGCGCCAGCAGTGGGCGCGACGGGGCGCCCCCGCGAACGGACGTCGCTGTAATTAGGACGCGGCCAGAGAATCGGGAAATAACAATTAAAACTATAATCACATTCAAACCAGCCGGCCCCAACGGTAAAGGGATTAGCACGCTGAAAGCTGATTTAGTTACGTAAATAATTGTTACTCTCAAGTAAGAGGCCATTGCGTGTCGTGGGGTACACCAGAAAGTGAACATCTAAAATAAATAAGTTTTTGTTTGTTTTTTTTTCTTCAGAAAATTGAAATTAAAAATAGATAGTTTACATGGCTCTCAGTGCATTGTGTTTTTGGTAGAGAAATTAATAGCATCGTTCAATAGTTACGATCATTGTTTAGCAAAACTACAATTTCAGATACTTGGCACATTTATAGGCAACGACGATATCCAAATCTAGAAAAGCCAATACTACTTTACTTTTGGTATATATTTCATGTCACTACTTTCCTGTTCCTCACTGGCTACAAACTGTTCCGGTAAAACACTAGCTAAAAACTGGCCAGACCTACTGTGACGACGGGGTGGTACTGACGATTTGAACCGCGGGTCCTACTGTGACGACGGGGTGGTTGTGACGATTTGAACCGCGGGACCTACTGTGACGACGGGGTGGTTGTGACGATTTGAACCGCGGGACCTACTGTGACGACGGGAGCGTGGACATGGAGCATACGAGCGCCGGAGCTGCCGTGAGCGACGCATCGGGAGGGGAGACGAGGCATGAGATGCAGCCGCAGGCGAGGAGTCTGCG
The DNA here is from genome assembly GCA_017312745.1 of Gryllus bimaculatus. NCBI lineage: Eukaryota > Metazoa > Arthropoda > Insecta > Orthoptera > Gryllidae > Gryllus > Gryllus bimaculatus. Next base: position 2,014,338 of record BOPP01000127.1, on the reverse strand, counting down.
GTGAGAGGTTTCGCCGGCGTGGCGAAACCAACAGCGCGAACCACAGCGGCAGCGGCGTAGCTGGCGGAGAGATGACAATGGAGGCGACAGGTTGCGCCACCGCGGTGACGTCACCGGGTGGGAGGACCGCGCCGAGCACGCGACCGGGTGAAGCGGCGGCGGCGGTGCTGCCCCAAGCGATCGCTACGGGAAATTCTCCTGCAGGCAGTCGGGAGGGGGAGGGAGGGCGGGTCTGGTTCCAATTAGGCTTTTGCCACCTGACACTTGGACAGCAATTCGATATGCGAAACCCTGCGACCTCGTCACAGACTCTCCCGCGCACAAGGAAATGATGGATTCGTTTCAGTATCGGTTTGTCATAAGAGGAAATGGCCGCAATTCTATCATTTGAAATTATTTTGATTCCTCTTTTGTACTCTCATTGTTTGCTGTCAGTTAAAAGAAAAGAAGACACAAAAATTGGGAATCAATTTTCTCCTCCAACGAGTTTGATTGATAATAATAAGTAAAATGAAAACCAGCAATTTCTTCCAGACTGTGACAATATTCCTCACGTTTAAAACATATTCAGAGAAAACAATGGACAGGGGGATCGTAATACAATATTTGAAATTCACTGTATCTCGATTCTTTAATTCCCGCATTCAACTTCACCTTTCTATTCCTGATATGCACATCTGGTAATGATACCTTCAGTTTGATATTCTTTCAGGGCATCACGTCAGTTGTATTTAATGAGGGATTATTTTATTTGAGCAAACCACATCGGTCTACGCCAGCCTGATTAGCTGGAGTTCTAACTGGTAATGCCTCAAGTGTCAGTTAAGGGAGAGTAATTACAAGTTAGGGATTAGTTTCTGCGATGAATTTACTATGTAAATCGTTCCAACTTCGTTACTCAAAAGAACATGGCAAGAAATGATGCAAATCATGTCGAAAAGTGGCCGCGAATATGTACGCGTATAAATTAGGACATCAAACGGATTTATGCACTCCATAAATATCGAATTTCAGAGAGTTCGTGTTGTTTTTTTCCATCACGCTTTTAATTAAACTCGTAATATACTAAATTTAAATTACAGAATTATGTATGAGAATAACAGATCTTGAAAAGAAAGTTGCTAAGAGTACTTTCCTTGCATTCTGGCTACAATACATTTTTAGATTTACTGATATCCGATTAGCGGAATGCCCAGAATGATAGGGAATAAACAGGCTGAAGCACAAGTTAACCAACGTTGATGAAATGAAACCGAAACATTTGGACATATTACGTGCCGACCATTCCTCGTCCCCTGATTTGCTTTGGCATCAACGAGCGTCGAAAAAAAACACGCTCACATGACTGAACAGACAAAATATCCTGGGGAACGCCTGTACCACCACCGTGGCCACCGGAGCGTCGGCCGAGCGAGAGGAACGCGGAAAGTTCCCGCCCGCCCTCCCGCGTCCATCCCGTTCCCCCGCCGCTTCCCCCACCACCGCGGCCCGCCACCTGCCACGCTCGCTGGCTGGCTTGCTCCCGCCCGAAGCACCGGCGGCAGCAACAGCGCAGCAGCAGCCGAGCGCGCTGACCTTGGGGCCCGCGCGGCAGCCGTCAGAGGCCTCGGGCGGCGAGTGCGGTGCCCCGCGCGGCCACGGGCCGCGATGGAGCGTTGCTCTCGCGGTTGGCGACGACTTGGCGTTCCAAGAAAACTGTGGTTTACTGCCCTTACGGTAGTTTGTTTACCATTGTACAATTCACGATCACGGCGCAATGAGGGAGAGAGACCACTACTTTCTTCGTTATATTGTTTATTTTATAATAAACGTAAATTCTAGGCGTCGTTTAATGAGTGTTGGTCACTTCAAATTCTAGTGAACTGGATACAAACTAAAAAAGGTCTACTATGTGATTGCACATAAAAAATACACTGTACGATGAAAATAATTTCTGCTACACTCCGTCATGAAACCTACCTTACTATGGTTGAATATTGAAGAACATTATGAAACATTTTTTGTAATATAGTACTAGTTACAGTAATATGTAAGTAGTTTAATAATAGTTTAATTATGTTTCCCATAGCTCTGAGTAGGGAACAATAAAGTTTCGAAATGTTGCCAAATTGGGAATTAAATTACGTGACCCACACCATTAAATATTTCTAGAATTAATAGTGTGGTGGTGAATTCAACATATACAAGTAAATTTTCCTACTGAAATTGAACTTTCAATTAGTTTCTGGGAGCAATAATTTATTTTGCACATAATAGAACCAATAACCCACCTTGCTCTCTTTTATTCGCAATTCAACTAATTGTCATTAAACACTGGGGTTAAGAATTCCAGAGCACACGAAAACTTGTACGAAAATGAGCGTAAGGTCCTACAAATACAACCGTCTCGACCAACTAAAGAGGAATACAAGAAAAATATTAATAAAACCTAGTGCAAATATTAAGGATGCACCGCAATATGGATAATTTCGAACCTCCCGGTTAAATCGCACTTTAGCATTATGTTGACGATAAATAATGTAACTGACAATGAACTTATTACTTTGGACATCATCCGGCTAAAGATGTCTGTCACAAGATGCAGGTCAGAGTGTCATTAGCTACCTATCCTTGGTCCATTGCGTAAATGCTGAGGTGACACCTAATTTAGACAAAAAATGTAGAATCTCGCCCCCCGCCCTACGAAACGCAACACAATCCTCCCTTTGACGCATGTAAATTAAAAGTACACATATAAGAAAATACATAAATACCCCGATTCACGTTTCTGGCAATTTCAAAACGCTGGAAAATGCAAACACGCCTATGTTCAGTAAGGTAAAGTAAATGTGTTCTATTTCCGTTAAGTTGAATTGTAAGAGACATTTATGATTAAAATTAGAAAGATGTCTCATCAAACTTCACACTTCTAAAAAATAATTTTTCAGTTGAGAACAAATTGAAAAGTCAATAATAAAACGAAATCAACCACTTTCATTGCGTAACGATCTTGTGCCTGCGTAGTCAAGTAAACCAATTGCCTACTACCGTCCCAATAAGAGAATTAATCAACGACCATTGCATTCGAAAACTATCGCTCATGGTACATCACCTTTATGATTCATTACACAACACAGAAGTAAAATTTAAACGGAGCTCTTGCTCTCAAAAGTTTAAAAAGTCAAGCATTTTTTAACATTACTCACCTCAAGTTTATTCCCGACACAAATGCTACTTGCCCTGACATGAATGTGGAGTTAAAACTGTACCATCATCAAAATTACCATTACTATTTCATTCGAAATATTGTAAATTCAGAGAGAGAATATATTGACGAAACTATGATATTTTTTTCTACACAGATTTTTTTAATACGAATCTGAGCTAGCACATCGTCATTTTTAACTTTATTTCATCAAACAACTTCCTTTCGATCTATGAATTTCGAATGATCTCAAGAATAAAATTCCTTTACTTAAGTCTCGTGGATTCGCAAGAGCTTCTGGGGGGGGGGCTAATCCTCCCTCTTTATATTTCCAGCCCTTAAAACGCGTCGAAGGGGTGGGTTAATTTCTTCTTTCTACGCCTCATACCGCGCTTTTCACGCATAAAAAAGGGCACTATTAAAGTAACAGCAAAGCGTAAAAACAACAGATGAAAATTAATGAGCCCCTTACTGCCAAGCCCTTTTCTCACAAGGTCCCATCGCGAGGGCGATAATACTCAGGAGGCTGCGTAACCTCTCAGAACAGAGCAAAGACTTCTCCGCGGCGTCAACAAATATTTCCGAGAAAAAAGCCTTGACGGTTGTAGCAAAAAACAGCAAAAGAATAGAAACACACGAAACGTATATCTTTATTTGCTGCAATTTTCAAAGCTGGTTTCAATGTAAACCAAAACAAATTCAATCTCTCGTGATCGTCATGGTAAAATATGAAGAACAAAATGTCTCATTTATGGTTTTTATAAGGTATTCCAAAATTACAGACAATAAGCCATTACTAAACAATTCCGCCATTGTTACGTAGAATGTAGGATATGCAAATTTTATAACGAATAGTAACTGAAGAATATGTTCCGCCCGTAATATTACATTTGAAAACACAAACATCAGAAGACATTGGAATAAATAGTTCTCCCGATTTAGTTTCAACTTCACTGAAGGTTTCAGTAGTAAGAGATTTCTCAGACCTTCTTCCGAGGAGCTGATCTTCAGAGCTAAAAATCGCAGAGAGCATTCCACTTAAGAAGCACATTACAAAATACACGACACGCTTATAACCCGGAAGCTCGCTCTTTTACATGCAAATGCTAATATGAGCTGAATTTAAACAGGAAAACGCCAACTGACAATGAACAGAGAGTTGCAAAGACGCAACAATTTCTTTATTTGTCGACGATTATTTTGCGCTTCTACACGTTACCACATATGAATTGCTTAGGACTACCACATTAGTGGAAAGAATCATGGACGCAGGAAGAAGATTTGGAGTCTACCTTCCTTAAGTGACCTTGTATTCATCCGATTGGTGATAAGAAGGGGAATACATTGAGTAATCACATACATAATGCTGAAGTTTTGGGGGGGAGTGCTTTTCAGAAAGTTTCCATTTGGATGTCTGACAACGTTTCGAAGGTAAGTATTTGCAACTGGTATATTCTAGTGACCAGTATTCGAATAGACTCGGCAACAATTAATCAACATATATAATTTCATATATTGTTTTATAACAATTGCACAGTAAATTACAAATACAGTGTACTATTAGATTAAAGAAAGTCTCATTGATAACTTATAAATTAATTTTTTCTTCTTTTTAATATCTTGTCATCCAGCAGAAACACAACCTCACATACTTGTTAATCAGATATTAATAAAATCCAAATTAAAATTAGGGCCTGAAGCTGAATGCACATTCAAAAAACCAGAGATATTGCGGGGAATAAATTTTGCATAGATCTTCGCTTGCATGCGCTTCTTAAAATTCGAATATAGCTGAATGCAATTCAGTTTTTCTGTAAATTAAATGATGTCTGCACTTTATTTCGATCACCAATGGTCAATTGGTAATGCTCAAGAGAATAATTTTATTTACTTTGACAGTGCTAATACTTCCAGACATTTGTGAAGAATTTTCATGTAAATGGATGTTGATGCGAGAAGGATTTGACAACATGGGGCCCTCCCCTGTGATAACATATTATTTGAATGGACAAGCCATTAAGTAATCATTAAAGAACATTGACGGTGGATGAATTAAAAGTCTACCACAAGGAAAGAAATTTCATGTAACATACTGTTCTGCAATCTATAAAGACAAGGAGAAATCTGCATAATACGTTCAAGGATATGGGCAACAAACCTAAAGAAATCCGTCAATACAAATTCTGGGTTTGTAATACTCTGGTTAAAATACTAAAAAATACCGATGTTTACGCTTGGGAGGTAAAATAAAAGGAAATGTGTACAGCGAAAATAAGAGAAATGGCTCAGAACATCAATGAATTCAGATGCTGGAAGTTCAAGAGTTCAAGGTGCCAAAGTTGTTTACAAACAATTGGCCTTTCCTAAACGCAAGGTCGAATCCAACGCCACTCTGCCTCGTCAACGAACGGCACTTCTCACAGTGCGGGTCCTTCTGCAGCAATAAACTATATTTTTTTACATAAAAACGTTGCTCAGTAATGACTTGTGAACGCATTATAGATCATAAAATGATTGAAAATTTTACCCAATGACGGAAAAATTACCCGATTTTATAATTTTTTTTGTATACTAGCGTTATAAACGACCTTTAGTTGCAAGCAATCGTTCATAATCGAGCATTTTACGGCACAAATGACGTATTGGTCACATTTCAGCCAATCGCTGCGAGAGAAACGTGGGGACGTAGCGGTAAACGAAACAGCCTACCACAGTTTTCTCGTTAAGATTCAAATAATCGAGACTCCACAAAGTTGTTTCGCAAAATTAAATTCGACTCTCTTATAAATTTATAATGCTACTATACAAACAATGTATGTAGCAAATAAAGATACAAATAATGTATCTTTATTCATTCGAACAATTTTTAAAACTCGCTCTTAATGTCACTCGTTTTAAAAAGCATGTACTAATGCAATGAAACGTAATATTATAAACTAATTGCATAAACTACTAATCTATTTTATAATTCTATTTTTTTCTTTCCATGCATCCTATTGTCAGGTCCTTCACTTCCATGACCCCGAGCGATTGTCCGGTGTGCCTCGCCGACATTGCCAGCATCCAGCACAGAAGGTACCTGCCAGCTCACGCGTCGCGGCAACAGCAGTAGCTGCGGAGACCCCAAGGGCACAATGAGGGATTTTCTGGATGCCGGCGGCTTTCGGGCCGGCCGTTCTACCTGCCAAAGCCACAACCCCCGGCCCTCTTCCGCGCTTAGAAATAACTCTCCGAGGGCTCGTTTTCATTGGGCGTAGCCGCAGGTAGCTGCGTGGAGCACACGCGGATGGGGAAACACCTGCTGAGACGCGTTTCCTTCTAATTCTGCCCATCGTGAAAAGACTCGGTAGGAATTTCGGAAAGGTAACCCTACACCTGCTTTCTGACTCGCGCCGCTCATTACCATGTTGTCAATCTGCCGAAGTCGAACCCGACCACGGGATGCAGTCGGGCTATATCTTCTCAGGTAAGCAAAGCGAAAAAGGGTTCGCAGGGAAGCGGGGGTGAGAGAAAACAGACCGCGGGATGCAGTCGGGCTATGACTTCTCAGGTAACGAAAAGTGAAATAGGAGTTTGCTGAAAAGGAAGGTATCGAAAATCGAACGCGGGATGCAGTCGGGCTATGCCTCCTCAGGAAACGCAAAGCGAAGAGAGATTTGCAGGGAAGTGCGGCTGAGAGAAAACTGGCAGCGGGATGCAGACGGGCGATTCGCGTAGTACAGCGCGCGGGATGTGTCTGCACCGGCGGCGCTTCGTCGGCCGGTCGGGTCCGGTTCCGGTACGCGGAGAAAGCGCGGGGCCCAGGGCCCGCCTCCGGGCCCCCCCGCCCCCCTTCCCCTCGTTGCGCTCGCGGCTTTCGTCACTTGCCTACGAGCCGCCGCCCCCGCCGCCGCGAAAGCCCAACAACAGGGGGCCCCGCCGCGTGATGGCGTAACCACACGAACGCCTCGCTGCGCGGCCAGCCCGCCCGCTCCGAACGAAATTTCGGCTGGCGGTGGAGATGCACACAAACCGTCGACGGTTGTTAACATCCGTATTTCGAAAATTATAATAACGATGTTAATAAACCACTTCCTCCAAACCATCAATGATTTAAACATCGATAGATTTAAAACCTTAACCATAACTTTCAGTTAACATTAAAATTCAGGGGAAAGTAATCTGACTGTGCGTTTGGTTTGGTAATGGCGTTTGGCAATTTTTAATTGAATTTTAACTGAAAAATCAAAATCAAAAAAAGATTAGGACGGTTCAGAAACGTTTTATCAGATGCGATAATTAAAAAATACTGTAGACGGCACTTATGGATGAAACCTCCATTTTAATTATATATTTCTCACCCTTGCTCAGTTTGGTCTGAAGAATTTATGGGTATCTTAAAATTATTACAAGATTTTATGTAGATGGTACCGTTTCCTCTCAACAATAAAACACCACGTGAAAATATCAAACACAAAATATTGATGTTAAATAAACGTCGGCTTAAAAATGTATGTTGAATGCATCAATGAATGAATGAAAATATCGATGTTTTGAGAAACAACGACATCAATGTCGCATCCCTAGGTGGCAGTGCCGTCCCACTCGTTGTCCAAGAATTTCAACGGATACCCTGCGCATTGCTAATCAAAGGAATGCTTCATTTAAGTTGTGTGTTTTGGTAATTATTATCTGTTCGCACATTTAATGAAGTTCGTTGTTTGGGAAAATGCCACGGCCTTTTGTTCTACTGATTCAACAATTTGTCGATTGTGATGATGTTTCTAGGAAGCCTTATTAATGGTGCATAAACATCATAAGTGGTTGCATTTTGTTTCATGAGCATTCACAAGTTTACATTATTTCTTCCCCTAAATGAGACCACATGAATAATAATCGAACGCTTACGTTAGAAAAAAATCGTAAACAAAAAATTCGTTGAAAATTCATTGTATATTTCTTTACCTTTAATGACTAATAACACATTTTGAAATCGTGCATAGCCTATGCGCTTGTTTGTTTGTCTTATTTGTTTCATTCATTTTATGAGACCATGAGAAAAAAATCTTGATGTCTGATAGGGGAAGGGTATTTCAAGATACTTTCTGTAGTCACGTAATTTGGGTGTATGATAAATGCCAATTGTTTTCTGAGTCGCATTCCCTGAAAAGCCAAACATTAATCAACGAAACACTTAAACGAATTTGTTTACACGCTTTTCAAAAACGTTGAAGAAATAATAAATTAAAAGACCTATAATTTCTGAAATATACAAATATTTTTATCAGAATTTTCCAAAAACCAAACACTAATTTCAAATTTTCCAAAATCAGTTCCTTTTTGTCTGTATGTCGAACCTAGGCAAGAAAACGCTTACTTATGCAATATAATTAACTGGTCGCCCACAGCTACTTCTCAAAAGAAGTCTAGATGAAGATTCGTATATTCATCGAATTCAAACAGACTTCTTTTGCCTTTCAATAGTTTCCAGAGTTGATATAACAAATTATCAATAGAAAATATCATATTCAAAAACTTTGCACTATCATGAAACGTTAACACCCATGTTCAAACTTTCCGATACAGCAATTGCCGCAGACACTCACAGAACGATATGAATCGAAAATACCTTTCAATATATTACAGCCACCACACTGACGTACACACAGGGCGCTGAATACGGTGCTAATAAATGAGAATCCGATAGAACTCAGGTATTTATGTATACACGCAACTCCGAAACAATAAAATTTCGTTTACGTAAAACCGGCTGATTTGAAGTACGCTATTCGCCAACTAAACGTCACATCTATTAGATTCTCTGTGAAAATGTAATTTCGCGAAATTCAACAGCTGAAGTTATGCATTAAACTCTGTCAATTTCGAGTAATTGCACAATGCATAGATTCATTAAAGGAGAATAAGTGTTGGAGATGTTACACAGCTGAGGGTCATGTGACAGATGACTCTCGCAATTGCAGCGAGTTTAAGAATACTTTCTCTGAGACACTTTTCGTGGAATCCAAAAAAATTAATTTGTAAGAAAAAAGGTTCCACTGGCAATAATTATTATAGGTTAGCGGAAGTAATAGAAATAGTTGTGTTTCATAAAAGCGTTTTTATAACAAACAATTACTGAAAATATGAGAAACAAGGGAAAAGGAAATTTGATAAATTTAAAAAACATGAGACTTGTTTCACGTACGAGAAGCCAAGAAAAGGGCCCAAGTTATTATACGTGGGTTCTCATTTTGTTGAAGGAAGATGTTAATCGAAAATTAACATTTAAAAAAACATTATCACTTTTTGACTGTGAAAGTATCATACATATGAACACTACTCCGGACACATAAAAAATCAACTCTCAAAAAGAAGAGAGTAAAGTACTACGTTTCTATCCAAGTCTTTCTAAATCAGAAACATTAACTGTACACATAGATTACCAAAATACTGAATCTCGTATCGTTTTTGAAGGTATCTTCCGAATTTCGCTGACAGAGAAAAAAACTGAGTGACGCGACGCACTGGCTCAGATCAGCGCACCCCGAAGGGCAGCCCATCTTCTGATCATTTTCCAGGACGCAAAATCTCCGCCCTTCGGCCCTTCATCGGCGGATTAGACCCATTTAACGCAACCCCGGAGCCCTTTGACGAGCCCATACAAAGCGCCGGCCTATGACGCGGGGCCGCCGTTACCATGGACGGGGAATTACACAGCCGCTGATCGCCCAACCGCGACTTCAGCTGCCGGCCCCACGGGTCGGCATGGCAACACCGCCTCCGCCTCCACCTCCGCCGCCGGCATGGCGCTCGCCCGATCAAGACACAGTGCAATGTCTTCATTAGGCATTGAAGCAAGGCCTTTGATGCCTCCAGAAGGAAGAGGCCCCCATGCATCCATCACGGAAAGACTACATAATGCAGCTACGGTCTTGGGCTGACGTCGCGTCGAGCGACAAGGCGCCTGGGCGACGCGAGCACTTTTATGGACTTCAGAGGTTTCGTTGGATCTCCAGGGAGAATTGAGAAGAACATTCAGTTGGGGAGAATTAAGTCTCAGGATCGTACCAACCACTCGAGGGAAAAAAGACCTATTATATGAAAAGTTCTTCCTTTTTCGCCCACAAGTTTCGAATCTTTCATGTAAATAAGAAAAAGTAACATTTTTGTATAACTGAGGAAGCTCAGATTCAACATTTTTTATCTATTTAAAATATATTATATTTCAATACTGAAATATGAATTACATAAAGAAAAGTAAAGATTAGGGATATGGGAGCAAGATAAGGGAAGTCGGCATTGAGAATACGCAATCATGTAAAAACATTAAAACCTGAAAAACAGAATAGCGGCAATAATGGCTGAATGGCCAAATATATCTGCAAGTTTTGGCATGTAGCTACGAAGCAACAGCTTGGAAACAAAGATTTCAAGAACACGGATTTTCGTAAGATAAGCATACCATTACTATGTCTGTGGGGAGAAGTGTCTCTATTATTTGCTTTCTAACGGGTTTTTGTGCAGAATGTTTTTGAGCGGTAGGAAATACGTTTAACATTAATTTTGTTTGCCACGAAGGGCAAATACAAAATAAATAGCGCTTAGGTTTAAATGGGTAAAGACAGAAAGTGCGAAGCTCGTGCATTAAACAGGATGCAGTCGCTCGATTACTAAGCCGGCTGGATTTACTCGAGATTTGGAAACCTTGATAAATGGACTCAGAAATGTGAAATCCGAGAGAAAACAGATAAATTGCCAGCCATGGTCAAGGCACTGTGAGTCTAATTATGAAGTTCACTGGCACTTGGCCAATGCTAATTGTTGCGAAGTGATTAGCTCTTTAGAAATTTATTCATTTTATTTCGTGGGGATGTCATTGCACTGACAGAATGAGTAAAAATGTATTAAGCGTTTAGATCAAACTATCATATGTGAATAGGTATTTTTTGTCGCAGGAGCAAATGAAAACGACACATTTCACAAACACGAAAGGTAAACGCATTGTGTGATTTTTTTTTCTTTTCATTTTTTCATTTACTTTCATCTGCTATAATTTTATCTGACACCTTAGCTTCAATGTATTTTACTAACCTAAAATTATTTTTAAAGGTATTTAAACTTGTAGTACGTGTCGGTGCGTATGTCGTGACAGATAATATTACAGAGAAAACTAATCCTGCTGTGAAACTGACAACACACGATAGTTCATCTCAAAGTATGCGAGGAACTTTTACACACCCCTGATAGCAGCTCCTTCCTTATTCACCTGAGCAACCTTTCCTTGTTCTCAACAGCCAACGAATGCATTTACTTGAATAACCTTGCTACCTGCAGCATGTGGAAAGTAAAGAAAAATACCTTGTGAATGCGACTATCGAGGAATGTTGAATGAACAACTAGAACGAAACTCAAGACTTGCCAATGACGCAATTTTGTCACGAACTTCCAGAACAATCTCCAAAACATCCACAACAGAGTTCAGTGAAGTTCCTTCAATCGCTGCAGTAAGTCTGAATTTGCTGACTTCTCTGGCAAAACCACATCGTGGCGAGACTGGCAAGCCGGTGAGAAGCACTACTACAAGAAGAGAACCGTTCCGATGGTGGTGACCTTCAAACGCCTGCCTGCCTGCCAGTGCAACTTCAGAACCCGGAACTGCGCCAACACGCCAACTGGAAGCGAAACGATGCGCCAAGCCAACCGAAGAACGTCTCTGTTTCAACGGAGAACGTCCAGCTTCCAGGATATTCAGCGATAGCAACTGCGGGGGAAATCTTTGTTTTTTTATGGGTCACATATTTGGAAGTAAGGGGTCATTCGCGAAAGCCATAGGCACACTACTGAGCGGGGCAGCTCCATTGAAACGAAATTATACGATGGGTAATTGCAGGTTGGGGGTAAGTGAAAAGTGAACGTAGACTACAAAAAAAAATGTTTTCCACTTCAAGACATTTTGGCACAGGAGACAAAGGTGTCTCAAAAAGACCAATGATGTTTAAAGATCACATGAGTCACCTAAGTTAACACTTCCTTTTTATGAAGTATATCTTGTTTACAGTGAAGGAAGGGTTAACGGCGTATAGTACTTACATCTGAGGGAGGAATGGAATTGTTAAGAAATTTTACGGAGGAGGTAGGGGTAAAATAATTTTTTTTTGCATGCATGTATAACAGTTATAAACAGAGAGAAGACAAAAGGTTATTTAATTTTCACATTTTTGCGTAGTTCTGTTTCCCAGATATGTGTTACTTGCGTAAAAATTACCGTTACCTGTAATATATTTTTAATATTGATAACGTAAGTAATATTGTCTCAAGGCAAAGTTTTACATGATAGGATGGAATCCTACAACATTCAATTACACGTATGTTCATTTGAGTTGTCTGAGGAAGTTCTACATAATTCTATACCGCACTTGCTTTAATTGAACTGTTACTGGAGGATCTTTCTTCTTCAACATGCAATTTTCTTCTTACGAACAGTCGGTGCATATTCGCATTCAATCCTCACGTCTTTTCTTCCATAGACGCAGGAAGAGGTAATGCTTTCCGAAAATGAGTCCTATTACAATGAAACGCAACGTAATTGCAGTGGCCTAACAAGGTTATCAGATATTTTATCCGTAATTTCATGAAAATGTAAACTCTGTAATAACGCCAACTACAGGCAACGAAGTGCAAAGGCTTCGCTAATTTTCTGTGTAACTAAACAGACGGGGCAACCTAAATGTTGCATTTTTGCATATTGCATTTGCGCAGGGAAAACTACGCAACAATTATGTTGTTTAAGAGGGAGAAAAAACGGAGTTTTTATTTATTTTTTCCATCAGGAATATATTTTATATAATAATCAATTCTTGCACCTAATAGACATCAAAATCGATAAATACGTCATTAATGAACAGATTACTATAATGTATTATATAATATCGAATTTGTCGTCGGTGCACAAAAAAAGTGAAACTGAAAAATATGTTACTTGGCAGTTACATGAAGTAAGTTTAGAAATGACTCGTTTTCTATTCGTAACTAGTACTCGATAATATGATAGTCGACCTACTCCTATAGAGTAAAGCCCTTTGCCTTTTGCTGCGAAATGAATACCATCGCTCTGATTAAATTCGTTCGCCTGCAAAACGACGATTTTCCATTTTGATTTGAATTGATTGATTAGCGATTCCGAGCGCGTCAACTAGTAAGGTCACGTAAGTGTAGTGCATAACTTTCCTCCGGAGGTGTCGCTGATCTTCCCCGGCTGGATGACGAGATCCAGCGCCAACCTACAGTAGACTACACAATTTTCGGGATGTATCTCATTTCTTGTGCCCAAACGAGATGTAAGAATATGGCGATGGTGCAAAAACAAAAACCGGAGAACCCCCGGTGCAAAAACAAGAACCGGAGACATTCTTCCGCGTAACCACAAGTCTTCCAGAAATTCCATAAGGATCAATCGAGATTTTCACCTCTAGTACCCGAAGCGCCGAGATAGCGCTCCGGTCGCTACATCACGAGTTGCTGCGAGACGAAAGGGAACGCAGAAGAAGAGGATAAGGGTGCTCCTATTTCGAAACGTCGGTGGCGAGGCGCATCTCCGAGATTACGAACCCGGAATCCGCGGCCGCCGCCGCCGCCTGGGCGCGTCGCGGGAGGCGCTTCCCGCAATTTCCAAGGAAAACGGAATTAATTCCTGCGGCCCCGTGCCCCTCGCGGCGCCCGGCGGAGGGGCGGGACTGGCAAGGAGCGGGGCGGCAGGGGCGAGGACGGTGGGGCAGGGATGCTGGGGATGTGGTAGGAGGGTAAGGAGGTACGGGAAACGATGGAAGAAGCAAGGGCCGGGTGGTTAGGTGGGAGTGACACGGGACGCACAGCAGTGGCAGGTGAGCAAAGAGAAGATGGGAACGGCAAGTTGGGAAGATATCAGATAGAAGGATGATGCAAATAGCCGGGGCGGTACGGAATACTGGGGGGGGGGAGGTCGGAATGGGGTTCTGGTGTTCGAGTCTGGTTCGGGCGGGTTCGACGGCAGCGCCTGCGGCGAATCGCCACCCGGCGGGCAGTACGGCGTGGGTGTTGCGGGCGCATTGCGGGCTTTGGCATAGGTAAGTCACTCGAGGCGAGGGAAGAGGAACGCGCGTAGATCGGTACGAACCGCTGCGGCGGGCAGGAGCGGTACGGGCGACGGGGGCGGGGCCGCTACGTGCGGAGCACAAGAGAAAGGACGGCCGGCAGGGCGGCCTCGCAAGAGCCACACGAGGAAAGGGCTTGGGAATGAAGCGGCAGCAGGCGGCGGGGCAGCTGCGGTGCTGAGGTGGGGAGGTGGAGCGGAGGCGGAGGGGCGGCGGCAGGGGCCGCGGTGTGGCGGGGAGGCGGCGCAACGTAGATTACTCATAATTGCAATTCCTGCGCGTAATGCCGGGCTTTATGGCCCCATTTTCCGTCGGCGATCGACGCGCCCAGAGCTGCCGACGGCGTGAGCCGCGTCGACAACAGCAGGCAGGGCACCGCCATCTTGGAATGCGGTGAGAGGAAGGGGCCATGGGATGAAAATGGACGCGGAGACGTGAGCCGCCATGATGAGGAAATGTCGATATTCATTTCTCCATAAATTTGGAAGAAGTATTGGAATTAAAGAAAAATATTTCGACGCCTGCAAAGACGTGGTGTAATCACCCCAACAGGCGCTGTAGATATTCCTGTACAAAGAAACGAGGACTGGATAAAACGCCAAGAAAATGGCTATCTTGCAGAAATACCTATCATACTGCTATGGTCTTGTATACACTACTGCTCGGGCTCTTCATAAGGAATCGACACCGCTACTTCTCAGATGTTGCTGTTTGAGTCTAGTGCATAATTCCCAAAAGAATTTTCCTTGTACGTTTCGTAGAATTAATGATGCAATGCTTGGTTGTTTTTGGCAACAAGGGAACACACCTCAGCAGCTTCCACTCAGAAAAAATAATAGTTGACATGCGAATAATCATTTCCTACATACTACATGGCTATTCATCATACGCCTGAGAATTCCTCCGAAAATTATTACAATAATAGCGAGTATTCTACACAGGTAATTTGATGGGCCATGTTTTACGACGGTCCATATGTCATAAGTTACCTCACGTATTTGATCACGAAATGTGACGAATTTTGGCGTCAATGACGAATGAGAGATTGTCAACCGTTTAATAGGCCGTTCCCATATCAGTCACTAAATGCACTGAACAACTTACAAGATAAGGAGAGCCACCCAGTGCTGCGCTCTTATCATATCACAGATTGAACCTTCGTGAACCCATCTACAACAAAGATGAGTAACAAAACCCAAACTATGCAGTTTTTTGAAGGGAGCTGACCAGCATTGCAGTCCTAGTAATCTAACACCCCATCAGTATGACCAACAATTCATCTCGATCGGTTGAGTATACTTCGATTTATTTGTAGGGTCACTTGACATAAGTCAGCTGTTACTGTGTCATCCAATCGGGAGTTTGACGTCACCGTGGTGACGTTGAAGTTCCCGATTGGATGACACCGTAACAGCCGATTAAACGTCAAGTGCCAGTATAAATAAATGGAAGTGCAGCAGCTGTTGCGAGGGTGCGGTGTTCTCGCCTGGCGTCGCGAGGCCGCCCATTCCACGTGCGGTGCCGTGCGGTGCCCCAGCGCGGCATCTGGGCCAGCGCTCGGCCGGAAGCCGCCGCCACGGGCCACGCGCGCGCCGCTCTGCCGTGCCGGACGTCCGCTCGCGGCCGCGGAGCCGGACACGCCTGGAGGGGACAGGGGGGAGGTGGGTCGGTTGACGGGAGGAGACAGGGGAATGGAGGCTGGATGATGCACGGGAAGCAGAAGAACGGTGAGGGAGGATGGTACAGAGACAAATGGACGGAGTGCACGCAAAAGGGGAAGAAGGAAGAAGAGGTGGTTGGAGGAGGAGGGGAAAATGGTGAGAGACGATATTACGGAGACGAGTGGACGGAGGACAGGATAAAGGGGAACGGGGAGGGACTGTGGGGCGATGAGGAGAGGGTAAGGGAATGGAGATAACGGTAAGAAGTAGGGAGGAATGGGAAATCGAATGGGTCAGAGGGGGCGGGTGGCGAGGGGACAGACCAGGGGGCCGAGACAAATGGAAACCGGCGAGAGATGGGGTGGGTGGGAGAGGGTGGGAGACTACGGGTTGACGGGAGAGGGGATGGTGGGACAGGGGACAGTGTGGGGCGGGCGAAAATGAGGGCAAGCGAGGCGTTACGAGGCGAGGGAACAAGCCGTCCGGACGAGAGACGAGCGCGGAGTGGACGGCGGCGCGGGAGTAGGATGAAAACTACAGTATGTTTTATTTAGTCATGCACTTGACGTAAATCACGAGTTGCGGTTTCATCCGATAGAGAGCTTATGTGTCGCTACAGTGACATCAATAGGGGGACGTTCAAGCTCCCGACTGGACGCAACCGTGAACAGCTGATTTACTTCCAACGCCCGGTTAAATACATCATCATATAAGACCGAGGTGCCCCGAGGAAGGGGTGGGGGCGAGGTGGAAGTTGATTCCGGCGGAAGAGGCGGGGAGAGGCGGAAGTCGTGTCCGGAGGTCCCGAGCGTTCGGGGGCGGCGGCTTCGCCACCTGGCGCCACCGACTCGGCGCCGCAGCCCGCGACGATCGCTCAGGCGGAGGGCTTCTCGTGCGGGTGGGGTTTCCTAGTGGGGGAGGACAGGGCGCTCCCACGGGAAGGGGGCACGCGCCGCGGAACGCTGTTGCGGTACAGATTTGGGGCAAAATTATAAAAAAATTGCACATAAAATGTAACTTTTTCACTTGCTGAAATATTTGAACTATTTAATTCAAATCAGACTGCACGAAAATTGACCTTACATTTTGATATACGTAAAGAAATGGAGGCAAAATAAGTAGCTTCAAATCTTATTCAGAATAGGTAAAACATTCAACATGAAAAAGATAATTTTGGTTCTTTATCAGCCTAAACATGGGAATGAAAGTGCACTTTTCTAAAATCGACATGTACAATCTAACAAATTCGACTGTCACTGTGAACCTTGTGGCAGACATTTGTACAAAAAAAATTATAAATCGGAAAATTTGAGTGCAACTGAGACTATCGTTTAGAAATGTGTAATTGAATCGAAATTTTCAAGACAACATCATAACTCTGATTAGTATTTGAGAATTTCGTTTTGGTCAAAGAATATCTAGTGTCTACTGGATGCAATATTCTGAGATTAATAAAGGAGCAACTGTGCAATAAATTTCAACGGTAGACCAGAGCATTGGCAAACCTCAAGAAAACCTAAGGTGCTTCGCAGGTTGGCAGTAAGGAACGTTTGCCCAACAAATTATTTTCCACCAATTTTTTTAAGTGTCCTCGTGACTCTGTTTCCCTTTAAGTATTTATTCAGAAAAGAGAATATCGAGAGTTTTACAACGGATTTGAATCGTGATGATACAATGTTGCGCAACTCCCCTTCCATGGAACTATCCTGCTCCACCTGTGTTCGATCGTCATGGAATATGCAGTATGAACAGTACTCAGCGAATACCACACCTAAGGAAAGTTACACCTGAATGTTGGTGTACAGCATGATTATTTCATTTATCGAAGGCCGAAAATCACGCATTTAAAAATTGCTTATGATGGGTTTCTAAGTAAAGGTTACAGCACGGATTACACACGTGTTCAGGTTCCAATATATGGGATGGTGTAATAAGCTTTATGAATGCATCGCAAACAAAAGTAATTACATTCAGAAGCAACTTTCTATGGCATTCAATGCGCTACTGAGTATGGCAACCTTCGTAAATCTTTCTGCTTCGCAACAGATTTCTTCATGGCAAGGTTATTCAGATGAGGTTATTGGCTTCTTGCTGTACGGATATGTACGAATCACCCAACATGACCTTTAATTAATTTCTTTGGTTCCTTGAAGAACATATCTAATATTTTTATTTTTATTATATATATTTATTTTATGAAGCTGATTATCTCAACAAAATTAAATATATACCTAAAAAATACATCTTTAACTTTCGCAGAAACGTATCAAACATAATCGAAGGAAAAAATCACCCCCCCCCCAAAAGGAGTTCACTAAAAAAAAAGTAATTTAGAACACCACTTGACAATGACCAACCCTGTCCTTATATAGTAATACAGACAGTACCATTATTATGCAATGCTGTTTTATAAGAAACAATGAAAACATTGTACATACATAATTTATGTTTGAAAGAAATCCCTGGGATACACTACCATTTGCTCATAAATAATTTACAATATATTTTCCTCTTTATGCATGAACAGTTTTGAAATCATTCGGTTGATTCTCATCGAAGGTTACGAATTTCTTCACAACTTCATTGAAGTCTCTTTTCATCACTCCATTACATCACAAGTCGGCATCTCAGCTCCAAGGTCAATCCAATATTCCACTACACCCATATTCCATTTACCCGTTTGTCTTGTTTGTCGAAAACAGCGATTCAACTATAACTTGTTACGTGACACGAAACACATCCCGTCAGAAAACGGAATAGTTTGGCGAACCGTTCGAAAATCGCGACTTCTGACATGCACTGTACACCGGAGGGAAATGAAACTCTTCATAAGTTTTCTCTTCTCTTTCCTCTAAAGAAAAAAGTCTTGACAATTC
Source organism: Gryllus bimaculatus (assembly GCA_017312745.1). NCBI lineage: Eukaryota > Metazoa > Arthropoda > Insecta > Orthoptera > Gryllidae > Gryllus > Gryllus bimaculatus. The sequence goes on along the minus strand of BOPP01000127.1, from coordinate 1,995,509 downwards.
TGTCAAAGAAATAATTGAAAGACTAAAAATTCTTTTATCATGTCAACGTCCTGCAATCTTACGAAAAGAGAATACATCGTGACACAGAAAATCCCTCGACATTTCCTTCAGCATCAGCCGCATTTAATTTCATTAGCTACCAAGTCGTCGATCAATCAAACCAAGAGGACAGAACACTCTCGAAACCCACTCTCCACACGACCGCCACAGTCGCGACGGAAATTCAATCGTGGAAAAGGGAAATCGGAGAATCCGAAAACTGGTAATCGCAAGAAAATTGAAAGTGGGACGAGTCCCCAGCGGCATAAACGCTTAGCTTAATATTCCGGTACGGAAATTCAGAGAAACACACCTGTTGGATGATTGTATTGGTGGTACTTGTATTTACTGTGATAGTTGTATTGTGGGGTGGAATGTGTATTGGTGGTAGTAGTGGTACTGGTGGTAGTAGTAGTAGTGGTAGTAGTGGTGGTAGTAGTAGTAGTAGTAGTAGTAGTAGTAGTAGTAGTAGTAGTAGTAGTAGTAGTAGTAGAAGAAGTGGTAGTAGTAGTAGTAGTGGTAGAAGTAGGAGTAGTGGCGGGTGATGGGCCGTGGGGGAGGCGCAAAGAGAAATCCGAAATGGCGGCGGAGAGAGGAGTATCGGCCTCTGCATGGCAGTGCAGAAGGGTTCGTTCCCGCAATTACACGCAAAAAAAGCTGCAGTTGCTTCCTTCCGCCGGAGGCACGGGGTCATTACGCGACGTTAACAAGGGCGATTTTGACGGGGATGGGCGGCGAGGAGGGTACGAAGAGGGGGAGGGGGAGGGGAGGGGGAGGGCGGAGGGGCATAGGCGGAGAGGAAACTGGTAAAGAGCACACAATTTGCTTTCGCGCTGCGCTCGCGCCTTTGATGTCCAACGGCGGTCACTTCAAGACTGGAGACCGGAGCCTCTTTCTCTCTTTCCTATCCTCTATGAAGTTATTCAACATGATTTACATTTAGATGATATTACTAGAATACGAAACATGTTTTGGGGCACATAGGAATAGTGTGGCCAGTCATTCGAACTACATTCTTGTGCCACCCTTGATTACATTTGGTTATATTTTGTAAAAAACAATGTACTTCTTTAATTCATACACAAAACCTACTATGAACACATACACAAAACCGATTAAATTGAAATTGTCCTTCAAAAGAATTGCTTTTCTACAATATTCAGAATGTTACCAAAATTTATTAGAGAAAGAATCAAAATCGAATAGGATACTTAAATACAAATACAGAGAAACATTTTTTGTTGCTGTATGGTTTACTAATGACCAAAAATGTATGAATGATCACAAGATGTACATTAATGAATTTCCACACACAATTTTTTAGAAATTGTAATGTGACGTAATCTTCCAAAAACGATTAATGAATTTTACGATTAAATAACCTTATCGTTTTACCTATTACACATATTTTTATAAAGGTATTATGTTCGGAATTTAGGAGCACTATATCACAAAATTATGAAGGTCACTTGAGGTAATCGAGATTACGAGGAATCAATCTAGATTTCCTAAAATGCTAAAATGCTTTGTGTATTTTTTTACTTATTTTATCTAAAATAACGTACCTAAATTCAATTAAAAACTCAAACTTAATGAGAAAAACACCTACAAACAAGGACGAATACAACATATGTACAAAATATAATGATCACATGTATATAATAAAAACTTCATTTGCACTATGTATTCACAGGCAATACTAAGTTTACTTTTAGTTCGAGTGTTCCAATGATGATAATTACTATTTTATATGAACAATTTTTTTAATAAATAATAAAACCCAATAAAGAAACAAATAAACCCAAAAATACCATCTGGGTCGTTCATCTTTTTTAGTCTTGTTCTTTTTTCAAACCCGATAAGAATTAATTACAGGTTTTTTATCTGGTTCATTTTATATCTCAGAGCTGGCCTTCCGCTCTATTACAGCTCTGCACAATGCAAGGGCATGATCGGAACACCAGCATGGCGCGGTGCCTCTCAAACTGTCGTGAGCATTAGCTTAGATCCAATTTTTTTTTCTGATTTCAGTTTCCATTCGAAAATTACAAGTTGGGGCAACGTTCGCGTCTTCTACCCCACTAGAAGTCGCAACAACCAGAGCAAATGTCGCTGCAGCGCGGGGGAGGGGCCAATTATGGCGGGAGGAAATCTTTTTTGAATATTTACGTCTGTTGGCTTAAGCCAATGTTTTCTAGGGCTCACAAGCCTGGACTCTGAAAAGTATTATGGCGATTATACCATGAAAATAGACTGAAAATATCACTGTGTTGATTGTAAAGAAGTTGACAAATTCGGCAATCATTTTAATAGAATGCGCATATTCAATAAAGCAATTAAGAGTGAGGAATATTAAGGAAACTTGACATTTACAAATCAGTCATATTTCAAATTTAATTGTCTCTAAGATGTTTATTACAATCAAGGACATGGAATTAATTAAAAACGTTAGATGTGATGTCCACTCATTGATTGTAATTTACGCAACAATTCATTTAAAAATAATGATATTGATTTGTTTCCAATCCGACTTCAATCCTCTTCCAACGGCACGGCGAACGGAAACAAAAAAAATGTATTGGAAATTATTTCACGGACCTTCGGATTTTCTCTCGTGGCATTTACGACAAGCCACGAAGTAAAGAGGCAATTGTAAAAAGATGAAAATGCGAGTCTGAAATCAACTCGTAATAAATACATGTCATTCGGCTAGCAAAATGGACTTTTTTGTTTAATATAGTAACATTCCGCTTGAAATAAGATATTTGCAAGCAGTGAAATCGTCGCCTTATATACATGTAGAATTACGAGTATTTCCACTATGCGAGAGTTTGATATACTTAAAAAAGAAAATTGCAGCAAATAAGGACGACGGAATACCAACTGATTAACTCTCTAGCACAGTAAATATTTGAGAAGTTGCGAATATACATGAATCTTTGATTCTCGCATTTCCCTTTGAAAATCCTTGGATAAATCTCATTTTCCACTTTCACTCCAACTTCAGAGAAAATTTTGTAATTTTTTTTTCTTGTTTAAGAACATATATTGAGTACGAATTGAACTTGAAGCAAGTACCAATGTTTTATTATTACTGCCAAATGTTTTACACTATCAGTGCTTTTACTCTTAGACATTTCATTTTCAGAGACTACTTACTTTCCTAACCACAACGGTGGCGAAGAGTGTTAAGGAGCTTCGCACGACCGAGAAGGTCAATGACTGGGAGTTCGAGTTCGATCCTAACCACGTGACAGAAATGTTCTCGATGTGCTGAACACAAACGAGTTTGTGACAGCCAATAACTAATTCACAGATCAACTGCTCAAAAAAGTCTAGCATTAATATAGTATGAACTAGACTGTAATATCACGTGCGTATTATATAACTCATTGCGAATTCTCATATATGAAACATATCTTTGTATAACAGATTGTTAAACAATTTGTTCGCGTCTTATATCATTTTACATACTACATAACATCATTTTTTTTGCCAACACACACCAAAAAAAAAAATGAAATTGCAGTAGCAATACCACTACAAGTGTTATTCCGTTCGGGGTCAACGCACCAACTGTTCCTTTGCACTCGACAAACAGCACACGTAGGCGCACGCAAACGTATTCCGAGCCTATCCCATGGGTCATGGCACACTTTCTACGCTTTGCTCCGTAGGGAGTGTAAACATCGCAACAAAAAAACAACCGTTCGCGTTGCATGCAACTCACGGAAGTTAATACACCACACACGCAGAACACTTGCAACAGTTTGCGTTTCGAGTTATCATGAAATATAAACTGCGCGTGCATTCGGAGGAAGGTAAAATTGAATCAAAGAGCCACAAAAGAACGGGATATTTTGAAAAATATTATCAATTAATTTAAACCTTAAAATGTCTGTCCATCTGCCCGCAAAATATCCCACATTTTACTTTCTCCTGGCACTTTCTTTTTTTTTACTTCTACTAAATATTTGTTTTTGTCCCGCAGGGGAAAAAGAGGCGGCAAATATCGATCTGGCGAGGACAGTGAACCCACGACAGGTGGCAACGCTTGCACGCTGTAGCCATTCTTTGTCACAAGAGTGCAAACACAAAATCCCGCTCTTTTAAGCCTTCAAAAGCTTCCGTTTTTGCGTAAGAATTTCCGAAAACTGTCTTTGTTTCAATGTCTCAGTGATGTAATTTTTTAGACCATTTTGAAGGACATGAAGGTCAAAACGCTAACAAATATGTGTCCAGTATTTTTAGTGTGAAACACTATACAATAGAAAAAGTTTCGGAATTAATTTTTACATTTTATAACAAAGATAATGATGCAATTGATATTGTCGCTAATTCATGGCAATGGGCAACAATAGTATTTATAGAAAATCCATCATCATCAATCACCATGAATATACTCGTCTATACCCAATATTTAATGCTCCTGTAGTTGTTCAATTTCGTGGCAATTACTATGCAGTCTCAGGGCAACTATCTACTTCAAGATACCTTACTTACACTGCGCGGGCTACGTCAAAATCCTATGAGATAGCTACTCCGGAACACGACATACAAAAACAAATACTCCTCGCTATATACTATTTATACATGTACTTCAAACATACCAAATTCTCATCACCCTAGACATTACTTTCTCTTTGATAGTGTAGTAATGTTACACTTTTCGGAGTGAATTGTGAATTCTTCACCAATTTCTACTCCACCCTCTCAGAGGCTTTTGTTATATCCGTAATCTTGCAGTCGCTGTGTGCCTCAATTTAACTCCGCTCAATAGTGCGTGACGAGGGGAGGTGAGGCAGAAGGGTGGCGGGGGTGTGAATGCCGCTACGAGGTAGCGAAAGATCGAGGAATGAATTGCGAAAGAAAGAAGAAAGAACAAGAGGAGATGTGGGCATTAACAGGAAGAAGTAAAGAAAAGCTAAGGAGGTTGAAGAAAATAAGAGGGGAAATAAATGGAAACAATGGGAAAGATAATTTAAGGCAAGACGAAGATATGGAGAACAAAGAGGAGAAAGAGAAAAAAGCAGAATAAAAAAGGAAATAAGAACCCAAATGAGGAAGGAGGGAATTGAGAGATAGAGAGAGGGAGAGAGGGAGAGAGAGAGGGAGAGGGAGAGAGAGAGAGGGAGGGAGAGGGAGGGAAAGAGGGAGGGTGAGAGGTAGGGAGAGAGGAAGGGA
>BOPP01000127.1:1964861-1990274 GCA_017312745.1 Gryllus bimaculatus | reverse complement strand
GGGAGAGAGACAGGAAGGGAGGGAGTGATAGGATTGGAAGCGGGTGGCGACATTAACGGAACTAACGAAGGTCACTGACGGGGTTGCAATGGAAGCGGGGAGGGACCCCGACAGGGCAGTGTCAGTGAAGACGGCGGCATTGAGGTGGCAGTCGAGGCGGTATGGTGACGGTTGTCACCGCAGCTGAGCATCGGTGCCAGCAGTGGGAACTGCGTGGGTGGTTACGACAACGTCTAGTCCGCGCTCTTCTCCTCTCACTCCTCTCTCTCTCTCTCCACCTCACCCTTCGCTTTTTCGGGCAAGGGATTTCATTTCATACGTGAGGGAGTTTCCTTGGGATACTGTTTAAGTGTTTTTGCCCACTCGTCATTTAAAATGAGTTATTTTTTTATCCGGCTTCTGCGCTCGCTGCTTCGAGTCTCCCCTCGTCCGGGTTTTTGTGGTCCTCCTCCGCCGCCGCCGCCGCCGCCGGCTCAGGGCGTCATCACTGCTGCTCCGCCAGCGTCTCTGCTCAGCCGAGCGCACTGCTCTGTCCAGTTCCGTTATCCGAATCGTCCTCGCCGCCTTTTCGTCACTTCCCCCGGATCCGTACGCGCTGTGCTGTTATTTGCCGTGGGCTGCCGCGTGTTTCAGGCCGAAGGCGCGGACTGTGTTACGACGGCGGCGTACTGTTATGTCATTAGTGAAGTATGACTTTTTACGGGCGACTGACACTGTCAGTTTTTGCCAGCCTACGCAAGGTCAAGGAGTTGGTGTGTCACGTCCGGCTATTTCTCAATTACTTTGTTGTGATGCAGGGGCCTCCAAAGCAAAAGGGCCGTGTGTGGCTCTATTCCAAAACATTCTCTGAAACGTGTTTTAATGTGACATTCACGTCCACTGTCCCTTTAAAGGCAGATATATTCAAATAATTCAATACGTATAGGCGTATGTAATTGACGCCTCGCTTGGAGCTTCGTAAGTACGAAATGCCCGAAGTGCCACAGGGTGGGATTTTCTGCACTAGTTAAGTCGTTGGAGGACATTGCCACGGCGTGGATAATTCTAGGGGCCGGCTGCTCTGTTCATGCATTTCCGCGCAGAAGTTCCCGACGGACGCTAGAGTTGTAAGTTTAAATAATGGTTGACCGGCCGCGACCCTTCCTTCCCCAACCCGATGCCAGGATAAAGACCCCTCGCCCGTACCAGGTCTCAGGCCAGACCGATCGCTCAGTTGCCCTCGAGCCAGTTCACCTCTCACTTTCGGGACGATCTTTTTTAAAGACATTGTTTAGTGATTTCGGGCGTGTCAACTGTTAAGGTTATTAGCCCCATAAGTGTAGTGCATGCTTTTATCGCGGTGACCTCCGCCAGGTTGGCGAGATCCGGCGCCGACCTATGTCGACCTTGGGACAATTTCCTCAATCACGTTTCTCCCACCAGCGTGTCACCGCCCGAGCAGCCGAGACAAGATCTAAGCTCCCAACAGGTCTCCCGGTATACGTGTCAGTGTTGTGCGTGTGTGAGGGTAAGCAAGGTGTCAGGAGAATATAGGGCAAGGAAGAGGAAGGAAAGATCGCGCGTGGTCCGTGACCCGTTAGTTATGGAAATGTTCCAGCCTTCGCCTGATGTTGACCGGAAAAACCACAAAACGCTACCGATCAGAGCAGCGCGCCGCCAGAATTCTCCAGACAGCAGCTGTATTGTACATAGCAGTTCAGCTAATGTAACCACTTCGGGACACGAACATTACTTCCTGGTCAGAAGCACTACACTAACAGCGCTGGGCCATGGAACGCCATGTAGATCACACTCTTCAGTAGCGCTGCTGTGCACAACCCGTCGACTGCGGGTGCATTTTCTGAGGCCCGCTCCTCTCAGACATAGAACATATAATCACATAGGAAATTACAGCTGTTTCTCATTAAAGAGTTCCTCATATTGCAAAAAAAAGCTCTCTCTTTAAAAGTGGAGAAAACGTGTTATTCATTTCCTTTTTGATTCTACCAATGTGGGAACTCGTATTACGTGGCTGCGACCCGCAAGAGATATTTCATAAATGACTAGCCCGCGCTTTTTTTGTGATTGGATCCTTCTGGTCTAGACAGACTTTGCAAGACGTGCCAGTCGACGTCAAGTAAAAGGTGGATTAGAGATCTACTTAAGAAGAAAAATAATTTGATAACAGCTGATTAACATATTTGAAACAAAAAATAACTTTTTCCAAAAACGATTATTAAAGAGTGAAAATTTGACTGTGATAATATGACATTCAAAATGCTTTGTTATAGATCTCATTAAAAATAAAGTTACAAAAGAACATCTACGGCTTCAACCATTTTCTTTTCACGCATTGCACGAAACATTTTAATATCTTCCAGACAAATTTCAGTTCCAATTTTTAAAGCTTTGAAACGCGAGACAATCTCCGAATGCCCTAAGAGGAATATCTAGCTTTATGATAATTGAGTGCCGTCTCTTCCGACATACATCCGAGCGAGCGAACGAAATGAAAGAAACAGAAAAAAAAAGTCCTGCAAATCGTTTCATCTATTTCCAGCGCAAGGAAGTTCGAAGAGACAATAAATGTTCGTATTGCCCCCGGCTGTAACACCGCCGCGCCGACCTGCCTGGCTCCCCGTGGCTACTCCGCTGCAGAAACACAATACAGGGTTTATTACAGGGCATTTCCTACGGCTGCTGCCGCTGCCGCGTCTGTCTCTCTCTTTCTAGAGAAGACCGCGCGTACATGCCGTGTGGAGGGAGCGCTCTTCTCGGAGCTCATGGACTAGGCGGTCCTCGTCGCTTTTTACATCGCTCGCGGATGCGACTCCGTTTGGGAACACGCCCCAACAGCAGCGGCGCGAAGCTGCGGGATCTCCGGGCAGAACTTTGAAACTCCTCTTTCGTCACATCCGGCACTTTTAGCGCCATCCGATGCAAATGCAAGTAATTTCATTTGTTGACGGCACGTCACTTGCGAAAGGTTTTACTGCAAATAGCATAGACATTCAGCATTCTTCCAGCCACCGAACAGACGTTCACACTATCGCTATATATATATATATATATATATATATATATATATATATATATATATATATAGCGATAGTGTGTATATGTGTGTATTTGTGCGTGCGTGTGTGTGTGTGAACTGATACCATATTTTACTTACATGTATATGAACATGCTATCAGTTCATTGTGTGTATTAAGTAATTAATTTCTGTATTTAGTTATTGAATGCCAGCAAACACCTCTATTCAATGATCAAGTATGTTTCAAATGTGTAGTAGATTTGTTTTAGATAACAATAAGAAGTTTTGTTGGGCATATTCAAAAAATCTTCTAAGGTAAAGTTTGGATCTAGCCTTTGGTCACACTTGCAAATGGGATGATTTGAAATTAGCACTAACAGGTCTGGATATAAGTTATGTTGGAGAGTAAATTCATTAATGCTCAGTGATTTGCATATTTTTTAACGTCAATACTATGGTGTGATGCACGTTTTCGTGATGAGCACAAAGAAACTGCGACACTGTATTTTCAAATGAAACGAAAGCATGATACATCTGTGGAGTCAAAAGCATAATACATATTCATTAGTATACTCTTTAATTATGGACTTCTTTAATTAAATAAGCTTATCTGACAATCCCTTATCTGCAAATAGATAAGAGAATAACATTTAACGAATCTTCTTAGCAACTTCACAGTCACGACACCTACCGTAGCCAAATTCCACGAAATCAAAGGAAAGGAAAATTTACGAGATATTCACGAAGGAGAACGTAAAAACCACATTTACACATTTGTAAATAAATTAATTCTCGCTTCAAACGAATACAGGAGAAACGAAAAAGCCTTGTATGAGCGCGTAAGGAACACAAAACCATTCGCGCGACTGTTCCGTTCTTTCGACCTCAGTTACCCCCTCCACTGATCCGCACTCGTCAGAAGTCAACAATTCGCACACCGCAGCGCACGGGGACAGCATCCAACTAGTAGTGGGCGGGCACTAATCAAAAATCGGCAGGATCGATATTGAATTCTAGCAGTACAAGTCGACTGATCTTAACACGCCGAACCTCTGAAATAATGACTACTTGTTAAAAAAACGTTTAAAGTTCGTTATCAATGTTGGCAAAATTAACTGTTTGTTGCCTTTTCTTTCTAATTACCTTGATGGTTTTGTCAGTGCAGAGTCCCCTCGACCCCCGAACATCACGCAGAGTTTACACAGACCTTAAACCCGGTCCTGCACTATAATACATGTACGACCGCGGATGTCCGTGCGCCCGATTTCGTGTTTCAATTATTATTTTGGGTAAAGGGAGTCAGATCCTCAATCACGCAGTTACCATTCGGGGTAAATGGTTATAGAAGGATTACGATATAGAAGTGATAAATGATGTAGAGGTACAGAAAGATTCCAATAAGAAGGGACCGCTTTGATAGCTACTGCGTGGCCACTGTCGGTAACATAACTGTAGGTTACGTCCAAGCACTCATTTTGTCAGTGTTTTCGTATAGTTACCACATTTGTAAATGGCTCCATCCCTGTCTCTTGCAATGTCATCGCCGGCAAGTAGTTCATTTATTTCCCAACCTGTCGAAGTGGTCTCTTCTTAGAGAAACTCTTCTACACTCTATGAGGTTACGCCGTATCACAAACACAACTGAAATATTATTACTGCCGGATTTGAACATAGAGCCCGCATACTCGACCAAAAGAAACAAAATTTAAAAGATTGCAAACTAAATTAACATTTGTACAAAATCATACTTCGGAGTTATTTTAAATCATTTGAAATTATCTTATTTATTACACAGGGACGCTCAATCGCAATCAATAAATATAATTATTTCTTACTGATATGTTATTGCCTTGAATAAGGAGTTCCATCCACGAACACTCCATAACGTACCTGGATAGATAGGATTGTGGTTACGAGGGAAATAAGAAAACAGTTGAATGGTGCTACAGGAGGGAAATGAAAACAGTTGAATGGTTTTACATGTTCTCTTATGGAGGAAATTATGAGGAGTTATGAACAGGAAGAATGGAAGGGAAATAGGAAAAGACAAACCGTGTCAAGTAAACAACTACTTAATTAGAAAATATATCATTAAAATCACATGAAAAAATAAAATTATGAATGTACCACGGGCGTTAACTGGTCCCAATGATCGAGCCTTTCGGCCCTCTGGCTTTTTGTCACCGTTCGATCATTAGATCGCCCTTGGAGCGTAAATAAGTATTTCGTGTGTTTTTCCCGCAATGAGCGAACATTTGCCTGCCCTTCCGCTAGGCCACTCCACTAATTCCGGTGAACGGCGTAAGAGCGCTCGCGGCCAGGGCGTCGGCGTCGGCGTCCTCCACCTTGGTGAACGGCCGTTGGACGTTCAAAGCCACCAATGGGCGGCGGCCGGCAACGTTGCAGGCGCGGCTCCGCTGCGTCGCCGTCGCCGCCGCCGCCGCCGCCGCCGCCGGGTCCCGTTACGACGACGACGACGCTCCGCCGCTGCCACCGCCGCACAGTGGGCCGACGCCTCGGGTCTCGAGGGAGCAAAACGCGGACCCACTAGCATATACGGAGACAGCCGAGCGGAGGGGACGAATTGTTTTTACACTGATTGATGCACGCCAAATTATTTTGGAGGCGAGTATTCGCATAAAATACGTTGGCAATTGTGCGTTAGACGAGGATGTTGTATGTTAACGCGAGAGCTTCAAGCCTCAAGGGCGGATACAGCCGATCATTTTGGACGGGGCCAACATAGATTTTTGTTAAATAATAACATATTTGTTACTATATTGTAGTGTATATATAATATTATACAATATTATTTTGTAAATAATTTTTAATTCTAACATCAATAAATACTTAAATAATTTTTGGCAAATAAAAAAAAGTAACAAACGATTTTCTCTAGTTATTTTTTTGGGGGTGAGGGGGATCTACCCTCTCTGGATCGGCCATTGCGAAGCCTCATCCGCAAGTTAGAAACCTAGGGAAGCGTCACAATTCCTCAGGAAGACTTCTGATTCGAACTCCAAATCAGTGTTAATCAAGACTTGTCGTTAGGGAGAGCACAAGCTCTCCGATCGCTCCACTCCACTCGGCAGCCTTTGTATTCGTTCGTGGCTCCGCATTTTGGCTCTCTCGAGACAAGTGGGTCAAAGCAGCACACGACAGCACGACAGGTACGACCTCCGCGACGAAGCGGAGCGAAACTGAGTTCCGAGAAAGAAAGTTAGGTAAGAATTCCTTCTCCGCTGCTTCGGTGGGGGTAGATGGTGGGATTCGGTGGGATATCGATTATCGCGAGTTCCAACGAGATCGAAGCCGCGGATTTGTAATGACGAAAAAATCCTTCGTACGCCTTCCTTCGGAGGGGAAGTAAAGCCGGCTGCACCATGTTGTAGATTTATTGCATGTAAAAGATCCTAAGCCTAAACGAAGCCTCAGAGCAAAATTCAGATCTCGCGTGTTTCCTCGCCCGAGTGATATCTCCTTTCTCTGCTCTTACACTTAGATGGTGAAATGAGCGTAACGGAATTTGCGTGGTCAGGTGGAAGAGCGACCTGATTGTCTGAGATTTCGCTACGGAAAATAAGACATAACTGAATTCAATTCAATTCAATCGTAATTCTCGAAGAATTCGCTGTGAGACCACACTTGCTCACTGAAACTTGCCTCCGTTAATGGGTCACTCCAACAGTTCATTTCGGTATTTTGAATGGCCATCAAATTGTCCGGACAATAGACACAGCACCAAATAACTTTCAGGTCTAATGCACTTTTTGAGATACATTACATACAATTTTCTAGCCGACGCACTTTGACAAACCGTCTTCCGGACGATTCCACAGCGGCACCCGCCTGGGTTTCGGCCTTCGCTCATGGGACCTATGGGTGATGCAGTTACTTAGTATTCGTTTACCCTATAGTTCCATGGGATGGATATATCGCTGTAATGGCACAAGCCTACAACTTCATACAGAAGTGGAATATCTCTATTTTGAAAATGAACTTTAAATCCTAAGACGTAAAATAGGGATTAATTCCAACTTTTTAGTTCATATCTCACATCCATTACAAAACATGATATCTGAGAAATATGGAAGTATTGATCTCTTCCATCCTGTAATGAATTCGATCTGTATCTCTCACGGTCCGCTTCACTCTGATGGGCGTCCAACATTACATGGCAGATCGAATCATTTTGGGGTTATTATTTTACCACTCATCACTGAATATTAATAGTTTGTTCACGCTATGGATGAAAAGTAGTTTGATGAGTACATAACAATCTTGAAGTGAATGATGGAAAAAGAAGCGGGGGATCAGCAGCGAAACTTCATTCCCCTCCATTAGTAATTCAATAAGTTATATATCAAATATGGGATACCCTAAAAATGAGAACTTCTATTATTACTATTTCTTGTGTAATTATTCTTTAATTATTGTTATTGTGCAAAAACTAGTATCATTATTTATTATTATTATTATTATTATTATTATTATTATTATTTATAGCCAGAGGTGGGTATAATCCCAGAAAGTTTAGGAGCAATGTTTTCGTTTTAGTAGCTTCCTAGGACGTGTATTCCCAGAGGAAACCGTTGAAGAAGAATAAAAGGTTGAGCCAAAGTAGAAGAAAAAGGTGAAGACGGGGAAAAGGTGACGAGTCGACAGTAGGCGACAAAATGGACGAAAGAGAATTAGACAAAGAAATCGGCACAACAGACAAGACGGAAAACCACGCAGAAATGGAAGCCGGTTACGCCTGCCTTTCGAGTGGCCCGGACCACTGCGCTGCCCACCACGCCGCCGCCGCAGCCCGCCGCCCCGCGTCGCTATGTGAGCCTCCGGGTGCGCGCGATAGCAGGCAGCAGCAGGCACGCCACGCAGGCACGCACGGCACGCGGCGACGAGGCTCCCCAGGGACGGGCGTGCTGGCAATTTCAATGGCCCCCGCCCCTCCGCACCCCCCCCCGGCCCTCCCGCGCAGCGGACAACGTATAGAACGGGAGCCGACTCGCCTCGCCGCGTCCCGTCCCGTCCCGTCCCGTCCCGTCCCCCGTGGGAACCCGCCATTGCAGGCGCAGTTACTGTTCAGAGTATCACTGAGCATCAATACTACGTCTGTGCGCGGGCGAGCGTCTATTCGCGCGCCGCTCCCGCAGGCTAACGCGCGGTTGACACTGCGCTGGCCGATATTGGGGACTAGACTGGGGAATTGCATTGTTACGAGATGGCCACACACTCCACACGACGGAGCCCATGGGTTCGGCGCGCGCCGCTCCTGGAAATGGGGGAACACGTTTGACGCAGCGGTGCTTAAGACTGGGGAATTGCACCGTTACGAAATGGTGCCAGGTTCTCGACATGACGGAGGCCACAGTGCCAGTGTTCACCGCTTGTGGAATTGGGGAACATGTTGGAGACCGTTGTTCACACATAAAATAATGTTGGTAAACCGGCCTGATAAGAAATGGCACTAAACTCTCGACATGACGGAGTTCGGCGATTCTGTTTTCATCGCTCGTGGAAATAGAGTACACGTTGGACACCGTAGTGCTTAATATTGCTGAGCTGGACTGTTAAGAAATGGCGCTCAATTCTCAACACGGCTGAGTTCAGGGTTCAAAGCTCACAGCTGTGGAAATGGAGAAGTGTTGGATGCCGGAGGAATTCGTATTGCCGAAGTGGAGTGTCAAGAAACGCCGCTACATTCTCGACGTGGCAGAGTTCATGGATTCAGTCTTCACCACTTACGGAAATGAAGGACAGGTCTAATACCGCGGTGTCAACCAATTTCAGATGCACATTCCGGTATTGGAAAAGAGTCGGTCAAGGAACCCACACACTGAAATTGTAGCAGTTCAAAAGTGCTTGTGGTATATACGTACGTGTCTGGGGCAGCAACCCGACTTGCAAAATGGCAAATCTGACTCGATCGGAACCCGAAAGTTCTAGAGGATTCCCGATTATGTTCGCCAGCTTCCTGAAGGCACGAGTAAGTCTGTTCCGTGTAAAGGATAGGTAGCATCAACAAACGTTCTGACAAAAAAAGAAGAAAAAAACATAGCCTGAACATATGCGAGCACCGTATGTGTCGGGGAGGGGAGCAAAGTCATTTCGTCGTATCAGAGATGCAGCAAACTCCGACGGATAAACTACAGGTCCTTACACGTCTTCAGGATACGGTTAAACAAAAGATATTCACATACGGACGGCAAATAGAATGACACTAAATTAGCCAGTCCATGTGTGGGCGGGCAAACATGATGGGTGAAGAACATGTATCACAAGCATGTTTGGGCACCTATACGGTTTAACCTGAGACGCACATATAAGGAAGGACAAGCACAACAACGTACGTATGGAACACACAAGGGGGTACGGAGCCTTTCCCAGCGGAGTAACTGTTTTGTCTCCAATGCCGACGAAACGACTGTTCTTTTTTCGAAGCAGAACGGAGGTACTGTTTTGTCAATGCAACGTGTGACAACGGCAAATCACGCTAATTACGAAAGTAACCCACATAGAATAAAGTCGGTACTACGTAAAATGTTCCTCTATTACTAGTTATTAAGACTATTTAAGACACATTCAAAAAATACCAATAGATATTACATAACTAATGAAAACAATATCAAATTAGCAACGCTGGTAATTATTCGTTTTTATACAAAATGGACGCAATAAAAGTAATTATAGAATCTAGGACCTAAAGTGTTCCGTTAGACCTGCATGTATTACGTGCTTGCATAATTTGCAACAATCAGCACTGAACAGAGCCACCGTACATTGCATCAATCTACACGCTCAACAGAAATGACACAGCTTTCTACTCATCAACTAGCACGGAAATGCAACTGTAGATAGAGCAGCATTAACAATTAGGGAGAAATTGCGGTGAGCGTCACGGAAAAGAAGTCTTTTTCAACAGGACACGCGTGGGTGATACTGAAAATTGGGGGATGGAAGAAGGAGCAAGAGAGACTGTCAGCAGTGAAGCATGAGCGACCACTCTCACTGCTCACTCGGGAAATCATATTTCAGAAAAAAAATGGAGTGAAAATTAGAAATTTTAAATATTTCATTGACTAAAACAAACATTAAATCCTTCGAAGTATAATTTTCTCTAGGGATATGGTATAAACAGTATGCAAACGCCGACGTTAAAAAGTGGTAAAAATGAAATTAATATAAGTATGTAATCGACCCTGAGAGCAGCAGTTTATGTACTCTGATTTTCATCAATTTTTCCCACATTTGGTCCTTTGCGTGCTCCTGGGAAGTCAATATTGCATCATTTTCCTCCAATGTCAGGTTTAATATAATTTGCTTAAAAATTATTATTATTATTATTATTATTATTATTATATAATTCTATCTTTTGAAAAGAGAAATATTTTGTGACAGTGGAAGACTGGTTATATTAATATTTGATATTAATATAATTAGTAATGCTTTATGATGACATAAGGTTTAAGGTTGCCAGAGAACCTATTTAAAATGTGTTCTTCCGCAACCGTTGCCAGATTTGCTTGTTTCCAACTGCTGTTCCAGAGCTGCAAGGCGAGCGTTCTGACCACTACATCACGGCTCGCACCTACGGCTACCTATTCGTGAGAAGGTACGTTAGAAATCCAGGTCAAAAACTGTCCTACGCCCAGCCCCAAATGGGAAGCAGTCGGGACTGCAACGCTAAGGTCCCGCTAGGCCATTAGCACCAGGCGGAGGTGAGACGGCGGTGATCACGCAGGGTCAGTCATCACCTCCGGAAGCAGTTCTTGTGGCCATTACCCCCTCTCCCCCCTCTCCATCCCCCCCGTGTGGCAGAGTTCTTTTCCCGCGCGCAGAAGACAGAGCGAAGAGCTGACCGCGCGCGCTTTTTCCCGCGCTGTGACTCGTCAAGTTAACCTCAATCCGACCTTCCGTCAGGAGCTATCATGACCCGGGACACTAAATACGTCCGCGAAAATGAGATGAACGTTCTTCTGCAATACTGCCGATTTGAAACGTGGTAATGTGATAAATATAGTTGCAACACCCTATGATAAATGAGAAAACAGCTCTTTTAAGGAGAATGGTGCATTTAATTTCCTTTCATTTAATTAAAGTTATATTATAGCAATGATAATTTCACAATATAAAAAACAAAAATAAGGTTTACATTAATAATAATAATAATAATAATAATAATAATAATAATAATAATAACAAGAACTCAATACCAATACGTGGGCAGAATCATTGCATTTTATCTCGGCAACCAAGAGGCAACTTGAACATTCGACTATTTACACCTGAATGTGAATGCAATGTCCTTTTGAATTAAGCCACCAGTCTGTATGTCAACAACGGTGTCTCCAGCAGACACTCCAGTTTAGTTTGAATACTTTCGTCGGATAGACACGTATTATTGACAGGTAACAGCTATACTAATTCTAAATTCGCCACACTGCAATACTTGTCCACACGTACTCAGCTTCCAACCCCATTCCTCGATGACTGTCCTACGCCACCATCACCTCTGTCGTTGGACCACAGAACACCCACTACTGGGGAGGTGGGCAATCGATTCTCTGGCTCTTCTCAGAGCTGCCGCCCGCCCCGCTACTGCCAGCCGGATGCAGCGAATTATGCTTCCCTCGTTTCAGAAACTTCAATACGGCCTCCGCAAGCACTTTTGTATGGGAGAGCTGTCCGCGAACTTTGTTTCTGATTCCTAACCTTCTTTTTCGAAAGCTGTCATTTATTTTAAATTTTCAAGAATGTTGAATTGTCCTGGATGGGAAAGGAAACGTCAAAGTTCGGTACAACTACGGGCAATTTGCCATAGCGTTACCATTAATTTCAAAATTATTAAAGAAAATAAAGTAAAAACTGCCTGGAACATTTTCATAACCGAACCACATATATATATATATATATATATATATATATATATATATATATATATATATACAAACAAAATATTTGATTAACCGAAACAGAAACCGGAGCGTGACTTGGAACTGTTCGCTGCCTTGATTGCGGTACATTTGAGGCGCGTCCCCGTGAAATGCGTTCGCCCCAGCCGCAGTCGACGGGCGCGACGAAGCTGTCTGGGCCCCGCTACGCGACGACAAAGCGCACGGACCACGGGGCGGCGCGCAGCGACGCCGTCTGAAGCCACGTCAAGCAGCCGCTGGCGGAAAAGACACGACCGCCCGAGCCACTCGCATTTCCTCGTGCGCACCTGCGCTCCAATTACGAGTTTTGTTCCTCCGGATTGCCATCGGAATATTCGGAGTTCGTCAAATCAAGATATTTGTAATGAGTGCGGGAGGAAGAGAGGGGTGAGCGATAGGGTAAGAATGAGAGGATGAGGGAGAGAGTGTGGCAGGGAGAGTGGGGGGAGGGTGACAGAGGGGGGGGCGGAGGGGGGAGTGGGTGAGAGGAGGATGGAGGGAGAGGGACAGGGAGAGAGAGGCGAGGAGAGGGGCAGGGACAGAGAGAGAGGGAGAGTGATGGATAATGTGGGAGAGGGAGAAGGGGATGGAAAAAGGCAATGTAAAGTCTAAAAACATTATATTTTATTAATAATGAGCTCGGCAAAGTGAAATATAGAATTTCTAAATTCAGATAATTATTCTCCCACACACGAGACGAAATAAACCACAACTTGACGTGCATATTGGAAAGCATTAGCCTCAAATATTCGAACTCGTACAGAAAAAAACCCATTAACACCAAAAAACAATACATATTGTGCATCATTGCGTGTAAAATAAGTGCCTTTGCAAAAAAGATGACTGACCGTAAAATCAAAAAAATTATGTTTTTGGGTACATTGTAAATTTTTGAAAAGGGAGAAATAGGTATTTCAAGAAATTAAGGGTTCTTGTTATACAGGAATCGCCGAAAAACTTGCCTTCACCAGGTCTTCTCAATATAGTTTTTTATAAACTGAAAATAGCTCATCTAATAAACATTTGCTTAAGTTACACTTATATTAGTGATTGTTCAAAGAAATTTGTAACTACTTTTCTTGAGTGGAAAACTTCCCCCTCATGCTCCATCATTACACCAAAGGAAGCTACACAGATGTCCAAAACGTATTGGACGGAACTTATATTTTAACCCGGGAAACTATTGGATTTGGAACTTTATGGTCGTAAAACAATAAATTCCTGTTAGCTTACACTAGACCTACCAAAATGAGTATACTTCACTCGTATTGAAGAATCTTGAAAAACTGACCAAGCCAAATTCACCTCAATAGCACCAACTGCAATGCAAGCGATCTCTTAAAACCTTTCGTTGAAGAACGCTGCGAGTTGCGAGCAAACGCCTGCTGCATGGAGCAGGGAAGAGCTTGGGAAACCCATTTTCTATTTGCAGTTCACAGGTGCGATTACATCGCGGGAACTTCCCTTCCGTTTGACTTTTGTCGCTCACTCTCACACCGAGGAGAGTGACCGAATAATGAGAGAGAAAGAGCCCTACTTTCGGTTTCACCTCACGTACTTGCCAGCCATACGAGAGGCGAGACGAAACAAGAAAGAACTTTACAATGCGTCCATCGGTTGCGGAGATACAAGGCCTACTGTAAACAGCAACGAGAGTAACGACCTCGCAGAACACGTCAGCAGCTTGGGCGCTCTTTTGCCAGAAGCAGAACCACATGTCATCGTCTGTATTAGCACTTGGTAGTTTCGAATCCGCAGGGAAGAAAAAAAAAGATATATTTAAGAAAAACAACATTCATTTTAAACATCACTAATTATCGTATATTATCACCAGGTCACCCTCAAGGCTACGTCAAATATATAAATGCCTTTAAAAGTTTTTTTAAAGAAAATAAATCATAAATTTAAACATCACTCATTATCGTACGTCACCACCAGGCTAAGTTCGTGACTGCGTCAAAACTACAAATACTAGTTGGACATGTGCGAACATTCCACATTTGGTAAATCAAAGTGAAAGCAGCATACTGGAACTCAACTTCGAAAGTTGTACCGTCCAAAATGTAATAGATCGTCCAAAAATGTATTGTTTGTAGATTACGACGTAAGGAACGGAACTCGTGTCTCGGTACGGGGCGCCATGTACAACATACACTCGATGTAATTTACCCAGATCAAAAGGATCGTGGTTACGAGGGAATTATGGAAACAGTTGGATGATGCTACATGTTCTCCTATAGAGAGAGTTATGAGAGAGAATCATGAAAGGGAAATAAGGAAAGACAAACTGTGTCGAGTTAACATCTAGTTGATTAGTAAATTAGTAAATCTGAATCAATAAAACTAGGTACAAATTAAAATTATATACGTATGTACCGCGGGCATTAACTGGTTCTAACAATTTCGCGCGAAAAAAGCCCTCGGGTCAATGGCTCTCGAGCACGTTGTCGCCGCTGGATCATTAGAAGCCTTAAAATGCCCTCGGTGAATAAATAACTATTTGTAGCGGAGAGAGCGAATTAATTTCCCCGCACCTTCATTTGTTCCTATTTATAGACGGTAACAATTATCGCCTTGCTAGTTATATCAAACAAATGTTTACGTTCCTTGGTTATGTAATTTAAGAAAATTGATTTATAAAACACTTGAATCTCTTTGCAAATATATTACTTAAAAAAATTATCTCTGTCTATGAAATAGCGATGCATCAGCTACCAAGCGACTATTGGTATAAAGCAAGAGATAAACGTTAATACTCGCACGCACATGCACACACACACACACTCACACACACACACACACACACACACACACACACACACACACACAAGAACTGATTTATGTTAAAATCTCAATTTTAGATTTTTATGTTACAACAGTATACGGAAAACAACGAAAAGTGCGAAAGCGAATCAGCGAAACCTGTGTTACGCGTTGCAAGAGCGTCTGCTTCCTCCTCACCTATCTCATTTCCTACGAACATAAAATCGGTTCTTCCTAAATATGATTGATGCAGACCTGGTGGGTAATTTTTTAACCAGAAGTAGAACACTTACAGGGTTTATGTCGATATCTGATGAATGGTCCATAACAGTCTCCTTTCCTTGGCGTAGGTGGAATACGATTATGTCGTCTCGGAAGCTAGTTAAAAGCAACAGGGCGTAAACCAAAAGACCCGAGTTAGATTCCAGCTGCGACTGACTAAGGCTTTGAACAATTTATTAAATCACTAGTAATGTTAGGGATTTGAATAATGTATTAAATCACTGATGATGTTTATCAATAACAGAGCACATATTTCAATAGTCTCTATTACTCTTTTCATTTCAAATTTTGCAAGATCAACAGCGGATGCTACCGCATATGCAGAAACGGGTCGACCATTACAGCTTTGTGGACAAGGAGGATCTTCAAACGCAGGGTCCCCCAATTTTTCCCTCTCCCACTTACTGTCTAGAGAGGAATCATGTGTGGATTTTTTTCTTACATCTCGGAAGACCTAGACAGTTCTTCCAGTAGGAGACTGCCAGGTTAAATGCTTTGAATTTGACCGCAGCGCTACTGGAAAAAGAAATCTGGCAATCATGATTCGGTGGATTAGCGTGAATTCTAGACTTCTCAACAAGAAGAATTAAAATTGTACTGCTCTACTCTGTAACAAAGGACATACTTCGTTACTCAAATTAATTAATTTTGTTTACTTATTGTAATGGGTAATAAACACAAGCTAACCTTTTGAGACTCGAATAACGAAATATTTCCTAGTAGTTTTACAATACATATCTTGGTTGTCTTCTTAGATGCTGTTTCCCAAAGTAAGCATAAGAAGAAGACAAAGAAGAAGAAGACAAAGAAGAAGAAGAAAAAGAAGAAGAAGACAAAGAAGAAGAAGAAGAAGAAGAAGAAGACGAAGAAGAAGACGAAGAAGAAGACAAAGAAGAAGACAAAGAAGAAGACGAAGAAGAAGAAGAAGAAGAAGAAGAAGAAGAAGAAGAAGAAGATGATGAAAGTCAGGCGTGCCACGTCGATAGATCTTCCCGTTGCACCGTTCGCCGACCGCACAACGAAAAGAGTCATAAAACCCGGCACTTGTGCTTTTACGGGACGCCCTGCGATACGAAAATTGTAACTTCCTTTTACTCCAAGCAAAATAACCTTCCGAGCAGACATGGTTTTCATGCGTTTCTCAATTTACGAGGAATATTGCTCACCCGCAGGAGTAAGACGGTAGGTAGAATTTAAAGCGTGCTGAGCAGACGACCTAGGCTCTTGCTAGATAGACGTTGTAAGACATAAAAGGACATTTCTGAAAATACTTTTAAGTTATAAACCAAGTGAATAGGCGGTAGTGCGTTAGTCGAAGATTAAGCATATCGCAAAAGAAATAGCTCATTTAACTGAATATTTCTTAGAAGAGTTTGCTTACAAATGACCCTTGTTTATCATGATACGCCAGATGAATGCATATCATCACAATATTTTGAAGTTATCTTAAAGGATCTTTGTTAATTCAGATAGAACGCATTATTTCGTGAATGTACGGTAGTTTTATTCAGTCGAAAAATTGGTAATCTGAAGGAAAAGAAATTTCAGGACAAACAAATAATCAACCTATTTATAACTTCGCAGACATAATTGGGCGGTTAATACGAAAAATATAACAAACTGATAACTGCAAATTCCTTAAGAATATTTAAAATCATCTCATGTTCACGTTATGCTGAAACGAGTTTTCAAAAATAGGGAAGTAATTTTAAATATAAAACTAGGAAAATATCAATTTGCAAGCCTTTAAATCCAGTCCGTTTAGTTGAATTTTTGTTTCCTAGCTCCCTTTTTCCAACACTGACGGAAAACGAAAACAAAACAAGTCGGGAGAAATCGCAAATGATATTTTATGGTGATGTACAGCAGTTCACATTTATCTCAGTTTACAGGCCACGTTCACTGGGTCAGCAATTATGATGAGGGTGCCTTCAGAAAAAGACAGAGATAAGCGCAATATAAAAAGGGAAGCGCAGAGTTTTTTATCTCTCAAATGACATTCAAACAAACGCAGATCACTTTCACCTGTGCAAATACTTTCGCATACGACTACAAGACAATTACGTGCAACTGGGCTAATAATGTTATGTCACAGTGTTTACATCATTCTAATACATACTGTTAAATGCGATATAATTTCTATAAGGTAAACTATTTTTTTATTTGATACCCAATTAACATTATTTTTGGATATGGAATAATTTACTCAAGCAATACGAATAAAACACAGATCACATGGCTGAGCACTACTGCTTCAATGCAGGTTTCCCTGGTCCTCAGGAGAGCATTTTTAAGACGACCACCGAAAACTTATGTGCATCACTAAATCACCAACTTTGTTAATAAACGGTCCAAGAACTTTACTTATTAAAAAGCTTTAAATTTAAAGAAAGCAGAGTTCACTACATACAGTCTCTGTTATACACAAAACAGCACTTCTTTTATTCGCAACCATTATCAATATAGATTATCGTATAAGGAAATTGCTCAAAAGAAGGTTTAACAATATGCTTGCTTCATTAAAATTTTGCCTAATTGTGATACAACAATACAAAATAACATGTATAGCATGATTCTAAAAAAAGCTACACACTTTATTAAAGATTCATTCAAATAACGAGAGGCGAATGTATTTCGTCAGACTTATGCAGAATTCATATAAGAGAAGACTGCAAAATTCAGAGCTGCATGAGGACCGCAGTCACAGGTACCAGTTAAAACAAAAGTCGAAGATACCTGTCGCAGTCGCATGTCGCCCGAAGCGCGAGGAGAATACGACGAAGACACAACTGCATCAATCTTTAGGAGGCGCTTCGCTGTTTCAGTCGCGCGTCACAGTCGCGGTACACAGTCGGTCGCACGCACACTCCGTATGCCAGCAAAGCGAAACGGCTTTGAGTCGCTTCCTTGTCTCCATCGCACGTCAGAGTCGCAGTTGCGCCTCACAGTCGCACACAGGCGGCGGAAGTACGTGCAGCAATCAGCTTGCGAGAAAGAAACAATCGCGAATAAGTTCTCAGATGCATTCGAGGTCTCACACTTTAACGGAGGCTAAATCGCGTCCGTTGCAGAGTTTAGATATGAATGGGGGGCATAGCACACGAGGATGCGCGACGTCCGTTATGCACAGCTTTTCTGCCCGGACTACTGACGTACGTGAAAATACGCACGTTTTAACGACGGTTACGAGACGCTCGTGTGCCCGCAACCCAGTCGCACGTCGCCATAGTCATCAACAAAGGCCAGCACTTTGCGGTCTCAGGTCGGAGACACACGAGCACACTTTAACGGACGTTAAAACGCGTCCTTTGCAGGGTTTACAGATACTGATGGGAGCACGGCCCACGAGGGCGCAGCGCGAAGTCAGTTGTACTCTGCTTGCCAGACAGGAGTACTATCGCCCGTGGTAACGTCCGTTACGCGACGCTCGTGTGCCCGCAGCGCAGTTGCAAGTCACAGTCGCATTGGCGACGGCCGCGTGCGCAATCAGCGTGCGACCGAGGCGCAACCCCATAAAAGCGCTTTGAGGCGGGGCGGGCCGGGCCGGGGGGGTGGCGCGGCGAGGTTCCGGGAGGCGAAAAGAACTCCTCAAACGCCGAACCGGCGCCCGCCGGCCAGAGACGCTCCTTTTGATGATTAATGGAGGGCTCGCGCGAGCGCCCCGCCCCGACGCCGCCCGCGGTCGATGCACGCCCGCCTCCTCCCTCCCCGCCCCGCCCCGATTAATGCGACGCCACGAAGCCCTCCAGGCGACGTGCACTGGCTACTTTGCCCCGCGAGCCCCATCCGCTTCCATCGGGCAAGTTTCCACTAGAACTTAATAGGCAGTCAACATTTGCGGCAGTGTCTGATGTGCGGGGCTCGGATTCTCATGACATGTCATCTTTTCATTGGTGCATTCTATACGTACCTAACTAGTACGTGAATGTTTATCGCGACATATCGTGGTAGAAATGTGTAGTTATTGGGTCACTTTTGGCCATTTTACAATTTTTACATCATATTTCTGGACCTTTCGTTCACTTTGGCATTTTTGTTTCCCCTATGTGATTTTGTTAGGGTTTCGTGAATTTACAAAGATACACTAAAACGGAGTTTTTATCGCATCAGTTCATGACGAAATCACCTCTGCAGTGGATTCTTGTTTTCGAACACTCAAAATTACACGGGTCTTCGGGAACTTCATCGATCTTTCAAAACTGACGGAAGATCGGAGCTAAGGATTGCATTTCCTCCTAAAATAGTTTATATTCAATATAAGTTTATATAAATGCATTTTATTTAACATTGTGAAATTTATTGAATAAAAAAGAACATATTCATACACATTTTTCAGTATTTAAAAAAGTATATTATTTTTGTCATTTTATCGGTAATTTTCGTCTTATTTTAAGGTCAATTTATAGGTTATTTTCAAAGAATGGTTGGGTCATCAGAATCCGAGTCCAGCTGATGTGTGTAGAAACATTTTTAATTTCTCTCTCTTACTGCGTAAGAAGAGAACATTTTGTAACCCTGCGCCGGAAACCAGAGACTTTCCACAGAAAAACTATTTCCGGGGTAACGAAAAAATGGATAAATCTTGTAATACTGAACTGTTACATGTATTTAATGCAAAAAGAGGAACGAAAAACCATTCTAAACGATTTGAGTCTGTTAAGGCTTTAACAGTCCGCTGTATGACAAAAAATCTCGCTTTGTGTGTTAACAGTTGTAGTTAAAATGGACTACGAGTACACTTATTTCAAGAAATACTATTTATTGATTTTTTTTTGTTTTTGTTATAAGAAGATTGTATTACGAAAAAAATTAACGATACACGGTCGATAAAACATGAAACAAACTCGGTCGGCTATTGCCTCGGTTTACAAATGTTGACATCGCCTGCTATTTGCTGTTTATCGGCTTAATGATGTTAATAACCATTATATGTGAAAAACAAACAAATTTACACAAAACACATTTATTGTATCACATTATACATTTTTGCATCATTTAGAATTTCATAATTAAAATTCGTAGGTAGTTACAGTCGAGGCTGGGATGCGTGTTATCTAAAAATTTAAATTATGATGAAACAGAATGCCTTCGAAAATATTATGGGAAGGGAACCTATCCCCCGCTCTGGCCAGCGCCACTCGTGCCAATCACAATCACTTTTGCAGAGAGAATTTTCATTTATCTTAATCATTTCAATTGGTCCACTCAAAACACTGCATTTTGATAAGGTTTACCGTACGCTAGGAAAATCATCAGTTTCGAGCGGAGCTTTTCCTTTATACAATGCTAGATATGCAACATTTACATGTCCCAAAGTGCGTTTTAAACATTCAATTTGCAACATTCACACTTGCAACATTCAATCTAAACCTTAGGCAGTTTACTATATTAACTTTTCTAAACTGTATTATTACACTACCATATGTCGTAGTTTGATAAGAATGTCTAAGAGTAAATAATTACGTCATTTCCCGCTTGTGTTGGACTTGGGAAAACTCGTTTTTCTGTGAGTATCTCAATTTCTTTTTTATAACATAATAGATACAACAGCATTTCATATCATCATCATCATCATCGTTATCATTTACTTGGTAACGTGTACCTATTCGTGTTCCGTCTGGGACATTGGTCATGAGTGATTGAAAATGTAACATTAATTGAGCAAACACTACATTTATCTTATCAGGACATAACGATTTAAATCTTTCACATGTAGTACATCACGTCACAAAAAAATTCCTATATTTAATTGGTCGACATTTTATCACACTTTACAGATAAAAAGTCTCCATTTCGTCCACTTAAACACGATACTTTGTGAGATTCGATTGCTGTGAACTGGATCTCAAAATAACACGTTATTTTCCCACCACTCTTAAAAAAATATTAGTGTGAAAGGAAATAATGGAACTCGCACAAGGAAAAATAAACAGCCATTTAAAAAAATGAACATTAATGTAAGAGATACCACGCGACGCACAGTATTGATGGAACTTCAATTTCATTACATTATCTATTAGACAGATCTATTTTCAATTGTTTTCTGAACTATTCTTGGTGCATTTTCTCGCACCGTTTAACATCTGAATGTAGAATAAACAGTTAATAGTTGAATAAATATTTGCGTTCAACAAAGAATATGCTAAATATTAATGTACAAAAAAGTTTTGCTCGTAGTGTTCAATGTGCACAATGGTTATTATACGATAATACAAGAACATTAAGACTAATAGGAAAAATATGTATTCTACCTTCATTTGAAATAAAGAGATAAGATAATAAGTTACAATGAAGTTATTTGAGAATATTCTTCTGACTTCAGCAAATGCATTTCTAAACCACTATTTCGTTGATAAAACATCGACTGCGAGTTGTCTCTGACGCGAGGTATAGAACAAGATAAGATATCGTTGGAAAGAACACTCGTCACCATCTGATACCATAAATTAATGAAAAATTTCCTAGAGGTGTTCGCATTTTACGTTTTCACTACCTCATCCAGGCCTCAAATAAACCAAACAAAAACATACTTAGTATAGTGAGCAATACGTTATTAGCTGCAGTTTTTTGAATAAATGTTTCTGCGTAATATTTTACTGAAATAGCTAAATTGATTTTCGAAAAAGAAACTCCACTCGATATAATTTCTTCTTTAAATAAAAGAATCAATATTCTTTAAAAATGTGTTTTAACTATTGTATGGATATATTTTTTTCTAAAAACTTTTAGGAAATAATAATATCACTTCCATTTGCAAACTCTTCGAAAGTAGAACAAAGAGAAGGTTGTTCATATTAAAGCATCATACACGCGATCGTTTCGGAACGATCGAAGTATTTTGTGCGAATTAAATCAATTTTATCCAATATTAAAATCATGTGAATTGAGTCTTAGAATGCAAAAAATGATACATGGTGTTTCCCATGGTTATTCATTCCAGAGATATTCAAAATATCAGTGTTCGATACCCACACATGATCAAAAATAGACACCCGGGAAGTGAAATAACGAGTTGCATCCGGTGATACGATTTTCTTCCGGAGCTTAAGAACATTTCTCGAGGGAAAAACCAGCAAGAACCGCAAAACATCAAATTTATTATCATTATTATTGTGTTATCCACGATACTGTATCTGTTGAATAACTAAAGTAGGTTGAATACGAACACATGAAAATCACGAATCTTGTCTAAACCATTAACATAAACGCTCGACAAACATAAGAAGATTTATTTCATTATTAATTTTAATCTGCTATTAAAACAATATTATGAGCGGAATAATTCCGACAATAGTTGAAAAATACAATTTTCCTAAGAAAACGTTATTTAAGACATTTTTTCCTTCGAACTACAAATCCAAAACGCACGATACCAAAATAAGAAGCAACATTTTCTTCAACTCTCACCGACACAAAGATGAAAAGCAACCACACGAAAAATTAGACAAAAAAAAACGCATTCAGAATTTCAATTATTCCAACAGATTACAAGAGAATTTTCCATTTAAGGAATGCCATAAGACGCGAAGGGCCGATTCCTCCGCGCGGGAAATGGATATTTTTTTTCTTTCCCTCGTCGGCTCCACCCGCAGTGGCTCACAAAGGCCAGTGTTCCCGGCGCGCGTCCTCGGGCCTTCCGACGAATACCTGCGCGTCGTCCGACGGCGTAGGTGGAGGCCGGCGCTGCGCGGCCACTCCCGCATAACCGGTTCGCCCCGACCTCCGGCCGCCCGGGACGCCGCTCGCCGCGGCCCGAGATTCGGCGGTCGACGGGGCGCCCCGAGACGCACCCACGGCCCGAAATCCGAGCCAGCCCACGCGATGCGAGCGTTCGGAAGAGTGTGATGCGGTTTACGCTCGAAAACTTATGTACTAGGGGTACTTATAATTATTTATTTGAAAATTAAAAAAACTGATAAGTACTCAATAATTACGGTAATATATTCGATTTTCGACTCGTCGGAATTATAAGTCGAGTGGTTCTTGAGTTCAGGCCAATGAAAGAAAATCAACCCTTTATATTGCGACCCTTTATATATCTCAGCTCTCATTATATTAGGGCTACAAAAATATATTTAAAGAAATATGTATTACATTATACAGCAGAATGTACGATTTCCATTCATAGATAAAGATTTAGATTCATAGACAAAAACATATATATTTTTATCTATGAATGGAAATGGTCACTGTTCATATTCCGGCATATCATTTTTTAAAATATATTTTTATAGCCCTGATGAAGGCAGAATAAATGGCCGAAAACGCCAGTAATGTGAAGTGTTGGATTTCTTTCGTGGCATAATGCCAGGCCTGACCCGTGCGACTCTTTGAAACATTCACCTTTAGTTTGGATTCTTCGATTTCTGGGATTTGCTGTATGATTTATGAACGTAAAAAATGACGAATGGACGATAAAACCACACTATTTATGTATCTTCAAAATTTATAATTTTTTAACAAATAAAACTTAATTTCCATGAGACCGACCTGGATTTTGTACTTTACGAATCGATTCCTACAACGTACTACTACACCCAGTGCAATTTTTTTGACTAAAAAAAGTTATCACGTCTATATTTTTCTATTCTATTGAACATTTACTATCGTGATTACTCATATGGTTAACGGTCATTTGTACTTTTATTCGATTCATACTATATATCAATTTCTCGTAAATTGTTCTAGCTATATACTTGTATTCAGAAAGATACGACGAAATTAACATTATTTCAAATTTGTCTCGAAATGGGATGGGTTTGTTTTTAAACCTATTCTCCAAATGATTCGGGCCTATATACGTCCAAGGGCCAAGAAATATACGTCCTTTATTCCCGCATATTTATTATTTTCGCTTTCTAAAATGGCCTGTCCCCATACAAAAAAAGGTGTTTTAATTCTTTAATTTATACCCATTGAAACTAAAGAAACGCCGCTATTTTTTACTAATTAGAATTGATTTATTAGTAATCGATTCAATTCAATCCATCCATACGCCCCATATCGCTTGGCTCTGCAAAGGATTCTGCCGTCGGGCTCCGATTTTGTGACCCAACTTTTAATTCGAACAAAAACCTCTCGAAAACTTCTAGACATCGATAAAGTGCGCCGTGATTGTTCCCTTAATTCTTCAATTGGGCGCAGCTTTCGTAAGGAAATATCGGCTGATGAGCTATCCGTCTGAGGGTATGTGCCTTTCCAACTTCGAGGAGTTACAGGAGTAAAAAAACGATTTCCAGTAAAAACCGAGAAACTCATCTAGTACTTCCTTCGCTTCTTTCTTTCTCTATCCTTCTTTTGTGATCGGCAAACGTATAAATAGGAAAAGTAGCACACTGAAGCGAAATACCTCTGGAGTTTTCATTCAAGAGAGAAAAAAAACAAAGTTTCTTTTGAAATTTACGATATCGATAAAAGTGTACATTATTATTATCTTTTAACTTTGTCGAACTTAATTCATCAATAAATTGAAGAGCAAACTTTTATTTTCAACATTTTATTCATGTTTGCACTTTCGTAAAAACGCACTTTATTTTCTTAATAAAATTATTACTCATAAAAACGTCAATACATAAATTTTACATCACACTCGGTAAGAAAAAAAAAATCAGCGAGAGACATCCAACGAAAGCAAGAGGCAGCTCTTTATGAACGTCAAAACTTGCAAGAAAAATGTTTTCCTGCTTTCAGAAGCTACGAGAGCTCCCACGAACGAGCAGGTAGCCGATAAGCATTCGTTAGGATACTTTCCGCATTTGTTCCCGAAGGAACGCATCGGCTTTCGCTGAGAAGGGTCGGGACGGGACGGGGATGTGCGTCTCAAACAGGTGTGCGTCTTCGTTAACCTGAGCCAATCAGCGCCTTCCGTCGCATTCCGGGCGCGTAACACGTCAGCGGAATGGGGCTGCCGGCGTCTTCATTACCCGGGAATTCGGCGGCGGCGGCGGCGGCCGCGCGGGAGGAAAAGCAAAAGTTGGCTCACCTTTTAGGAGAGCGGCGAGCAGCAGAAGAGGCGCCAACGCGTCGACCAGCTTCGTCTTCATCTCGTCGTCGAGCGGCAGGTCTTCGAGCACTTTCCTCCCAGTCTCACCCGCCAACCAAACCACTCGCGATCCAACCACCAGAAACCACCCGTCACGACGCACTTACGGCCCGCGGGCACGCACACACACACACTCACACACGCCGGGGGAGGATTCGCCTGGGTCCACTGTTTGTGTGGCTGTGTGTGTGTGTAGTGGTAGTAGTAGGAGGAGGGAGCCGCACTGAGTCGAAGGACAGAAGAGCACTGACTGCCGCACCGCGTCGCTGTCGTCGCTGCTTCGGTTGTCGTCTGCGCCGCTGCCGCCGCGTCGTCCGTCGCGCTCGGCGTCCGCTGCTACTCTGGCGCGCTCGCGGCCGCCGCCGCGTCGCGCG